>VSMD01110474.1:0-232197 GCA_008750895.1 Mirza zaza | reverse complement strand
ATGTAAAAAAAATCATTTGACAAAATTCAACATCCATTCATGACAATAACTCTCAGCAAACTAGAAATAGAAGGAAACTTTCTCAATTTGATAAAGGGCATCTATAAAAAAAACCTACATCTAACAGCCAAATAGACCATCTGTAAGTGGAGGCCTGGGAATCTGCATTTCAAGGAGCTTGTAAGCTCCCTGGGGGATTCCTAAAGACCTTAACAGTTTGCACTCAAATCTCAGACTTTTAGAACCACGTTAGAGAGAGAGGCTGCATCGCCAGGCTGCACGAGTGTTTCCTCTCCGGCTGCCTGATGGAGAGGTGGCCTGCTCCACTGGGATGTCTGATGTCGTGGTGAGATCACCCCTTCCCCAGGAAATTAGCTTTCATGGCTCTCGCTTCTTCCGCACTGAGTTCTGCCTTCCCGAAACCTCCACCTGTAGGTCTGCTGCCTTTGTCCACCTCCCGAGGCCCATGCGGTGGTGGCCGCCATCCGGGGCTGCAGTGGGCGCTCCTCTGGGACTTCACCAGCACAAGGCCTTCTGTTACGCCCCAAAACCTGTGCTGGCTTCCTGTCATTTCTGACCCACACTCTTCTTGAGTGTCGTCCGTGTAAATGTCCTTTCCAGAGAGGTATCGAGGTAGAATGGAAAATAACTTTGGAATCAGATGTCAAATGACAAATACAGCAAGATTCTTTTGAGCATTTACTATGTAACAGACACTGCACCGAGCATTATACAAGCATTGCCTCCTTTTGTCTCCACAACAACTTTGTAATGAATTAGGTCATGCTCCATGATTATCCAAGAATATATATGTATGAGTGTGTGTGTGTCTGTGTCTGTGTGTGTGTGCTTCTATACAAAAGGTAGCACACCATGTAACTGGGTATGGTGGTGCATGCCTATAGTCCCAGCTATTCAGGAGGCTGACGCAGGAGGATCGCTTGAGCCCAGGAGTTTGAGGTTGCATTGAGCTATGACGACACCACTGCACTCTACCTGGGGTGAAAGAGTCAGACTCTGTTGCAAAAAAAAAAAAAAAAAAAAGTAGCACATCACACCATGCATGTTGTTCTGCACCTTGATTTTTTTTCTCTCAACAATATACCCTGTAGATTACCCCATTTTGTTGCATGTAGAGTGTTCCAGTGTATGGTTGTACCATAATTTAGAAAATAAGCCTTCCTTGATGGACATTTATATTTTTTCCTCATTATTTCTTTTACTCGGTTTGGTTTTTGGAAAAATTCCTAGACATGGAATCTTAGCATCCCTCTAAGTCACTCAAGGAATTGGAGCCACCGGGTGGGGTCCAGGCGGGAAGAAAAGTCAGCCTGTCATTCTTGGAGGCTGAAGGGATGAGAAAGAAGGGGGCGCTGGGTGGCGGGGGGAGAGGGGAGCGAAAGAGCAGGGAGAGGCCCCATTTCTGGAGGTGGCAGCGTGGAGCTGGGCTGGGCAGAGCTTACGGGTCCAGGGACAGGGTGGGGCTGTGCTGGTGGGTCGGGGAGGAAGGAGTGGGAGGCCTGAAGTCTGTCCCAAATCACCCCGCTTGCCGCTCCCTGAACCTGCCTCCGAGTGCCTCCCTCCTGCTCCCTCCCTCCCCAGCCTGGGAAAATCGAGTCGGAATTAATAAAAGCAGCAGATTGCTTAGAGATGGAGGGCGAGGGACGCAGAGAGTTTGGGGCCCTGGTATTTCCCTCATGTGCAATAATGTGGTGGTGAGATCTGGAATTAAAACCCCTTTCCTAGAGCCTTTATTAACGTTGGCTCCAATGCATAATTACCTGGCAGACCCGGGGGGCCGATGCAGGGGAGCCCCCTCCATGCCTCTCCCCTCAGCCAGGCCACCTCACCTCAGGCCGCAGAGGAAGAAGGGCTGCTGCTTCTAGCACAGGTGGCCCGGGCCCCTGTGCTACTCACCTCCTGGTGACCTCGAGCATTCCACTGTCCGTTCATGGCCTCAGAGGCACCTGTCGGGTCTAGGCATAGGTGGGGTTCTGCTGGAGCAGCCGGCATCAGACACAGCTCCGCTGCCCATCCCTTCCCACCGTCTTGGCGGTTGAAGCGGTCACTGGGGTGGGTGTGGGGCTGTGACCAGCACAACGGGGTGGCTGTGAGTTCTGTCTGCCCGTTTCCACCCAGGCCAGCTGCTACCACATCCTCTGACTCTGACCATTAGAAACCTCCCAGGCCTGAGAAAGAGCTGGGGGCCAGCTGTAACCCAGCCCCTTCTCTGATGGCAAGAGGCTCGAACCTACATGGCAGGGCCTCACCCCTGCAGTGGCTGCTCTGCCGTGTGGTCCGGGTGAGATTTTGCAAGTCGCTTGCCTTTCTGACCTTGGTTTCCGCAGCAGGACAATAACGATGCTGCCTGGGGCTCCTCATCTGCTACTTATATTCTGGGACTGCGCAGGAGTCAGGAGTCCTGGAGTTGGCAAAAACACAGTGTGAGTCGCTGAAAACCAAAGATGAGCGTGTCCCCAGAGCCCCGCTCCCTGGGTCCCTGTGTTAGCCACGAGGTCCTGCACTGGCCGCCGTCCTGGCTCCCAGCAGGATAAACAGGCAGTTTGCACACAGTGGGAGGAGGCACCTCGGTGTCCCTCCACCACGATCCTTCCTGCCACAGGGCCCCAGATGTGTTTGCACATGTGTTTCCTCCTACCTGGAAAGTTCTTCCCATCGCCTTCATCTCCTCCTCTTCCTTCAGAACTGAGTCACGTCCTCCAGGAAACCTTCCCTGACTTCCCCGTCAAGGTCACGTTCCTGGTGCCCTAAGTCTCCTTCACAGGGGTTCTGAGTTGATAAAATCAGCGGCACAAAAATAGGTGACTGTACTTTTCTGTAACTGAACTTAAGTTCTCCTGCAAGTCCCCATCCTGCAGGAGGCTGAAATGTAACCTGAGGCCATTCAGGACTGTCCTGCTCTCCCCAGCATTTCACGTGGGGAAACAACAGGCGAGTCCTCTGTGCTTCACTGTCAGCGCTGAGACCGTCACCTGTGCAGCTGGCATCCCTGGGCACAGCCCAGCTCCATCCCACCCCAGCCCCCACTGTCCCCACTGCATCATCCCTGGGGTCCACTGGGGATCCCAGGTCCCCACACTGCTCTGGAGAGACCCTGCACTGGCATTTCTTCTGGTCCCTTATGACACTGGGCCCAGGGAAACTTGGGGGTCCCACCAGGTAGGGCGAATGGGGGAGGGGCAGATGCAGATCCTCTCTGACCCCGGAGTTCCCACGTGGGGTCACAGGCTTCGGGGAAGTGGAAAAGCAGGGTCGAGGCCCCTCCTAGGGGACCCACCAGCTCTCACTCCTCTGTCTGGCCCTCCCACCCTCCTCCCCTCCTCCCTGCCTGCGATGAGGTCTTCCTGGAGTCTGGGGAGAGGGCCGGTCTCAGCTACACTTGAAAATCTGCCATTCTGCCCCGTGTTGCTCAGGACCTGACTTCGTTCTGCCGGTCATCCTGGTGGTCAGAAGATGGGGAGGGGGACCAGAAACGCCAGGAGGAGCAGCTGTGTCCAGCACACAGAAGCAGGGTACTTTGGTGATTACGGTGAGGGACGTTTGGGGTTCAAGTCCTGCTCTGCCGCCTGCCAGCTGTGCAAATTTGGTCAAGTTACTTAACCTCTCTGGTCCTTGGTTTCCCTGGGATGCTGACAGTATCTGCCAGTCAGAATTAAAGAGGCAATGCTCACAAAGTGACTGGCACACAGGAAACAAGCACTCATGAGATAATCACCGGCTTTCCTTCCTCCCACCGCACCCCCTACCCCCAGTAAAGCCTCGCATTGTTTGGTGAGTATGAACCTGTCTCCCCGCCCCCACTGTCAGCTCCAGGAGGGCAGGACAAGGCTGCGTGGCTGGGTGGCTTGCTGGTCTGGGGTCACAGGTGTAGCTCCAGTGCTGGCCACGCTCTGTAAGCCGCTGTTCCTAGTCCCTCCCTGGCAGCCCTGCACACACGTGGCCTGACCTTGCCCACCTGCCCTACTCACAGCTCTGCCAGGAAGCCCTCCGTAATAGCCCACATAGACCAATACCCTCCCCCCCCCAACCCAAGGCTCTCCACTGCCCCATTCGGAGTGTGGCTCCGTGTTCCCCACCGAGAGCAAGCTTGAGGCCAGGAAGTGTGCCCAGCGCACGCTGTCTCCTAGACCAGGCCCAGCCGAGGCTCCAGGCAAAGCTGGCCTCAGTCTTCTTTAGTGTATCTGAGCCCGGAAGAGAAGGCGAAGAGGTTTTATCCCCGCCTTATGGATGGAACGGAGACTCAGAGAGGTTAAGCGACTTACTCCCTATTACACAGCTGCTAGGGGGGGTTGGGACTGGGACCCATGGCTCAGGACACCTGGCCTGTGTTCCCCTGTTGCCCCAAGGAGCTCACACTCTAACTGGGGGAACACAGCAGGAGACAAAGGAGCCGCTCAGAAGACAGAGACAGATCAGAACAATGGCATCGGGCTGGTGCGGTCCTGGGATCTCCTGGGGACCTTCTTTGAGGATGAGTGAGGAAAGCACTGCAGGTGGGGCCGCAGAGCACTGAGCAGGGCCCGCCCTGGGGGGCCAGGGGACGGGAGGGGAGGGGAGGGGAGGGGAGGGGGGAGGGGAGGCCTAGACCACCACAGGGCTCAGGGCCAGGCTGAGGCAGGGCCAGGCCCTCCCACGGCCCCTGTCGATGGCCTCAGTTCCTGGCCCACTTGCTCACGCTGAGGCCAAGGAAACGGGGCACCCACAGGCTTCACCCCAAGCTGAGCTAGCTTCATCCTCAGCTGAGTTCCTGAGGGTCTGCTGTGTGCGCTCTCCATCATCCTCCTCCTCCCCAGCCTTCACCTCGACAGCAAGAGGTCTCAGCCCCGAGAGGGAAGGGACGCTAAGCCCACACAGACAGCCTGGGGCCGGAGCTTTCAGATCCGGTCTGCAGGGCCGGGAGTGAGCCCCCGGGGCTCTGTCCTCAGCTTCCAGACCCCTCTCAGGACCTCCCCTGTCCGGGCATCCAGGATCCAGGATGCACAGCTTCCAGCCAGCCCCTCTCCAGGCCCAACTGCAGGCTGGCACCTTGGGTCCTCAGGCTGCAGGCTGTGCCACCTGCGTTTTGCAGCCGGACTGAAAGGCAGCTCACGCCGCCCCCTGGCTGGGCTGACCTAGGCCGGCAGAAAATGACTCCCTCCAGGAAAAATCACCTGAGCACACCACCCACTGCCTGCTCTGCCCCCATCCGCAGCGGGAGCCTAGGCCCTCAACCTGCAGGAGCTGGGGGGACAAAGAGGACGGAGCCCTCTGGTGGGGACAATGGCCTGAAATGGGAGCCACATCTTTGCTGTCTCTCCTGTGGCCGTCAAGCTGTCGTTTTGTCTCACTGCGTCCTCACAGTGACCAGGAAGTGAGCATCATTGGCTCCATTTTTCTGGGAGGAACCCAAGGCTCAGAGAGGTGCAGTGATTCACCCAGGCTCACACAGCAAGCACATGGTGAGGACGATGCCGGAGCACCTGACTGCAGGGTGGGTGCTGGTTTCATGGCCCACACCGTGTCGCTGAAGGTCCTGCAAGCCCCACTAAGGCCCACGTCCTCCAAGAGATGCCGAGTCCTGGCCTCACGGGGACTCGGCCTCCTCGGCACCTGCACCCTCGCTTCTGTCTCCTTCCGACCCCCAAACTCGCTGTGCCTGATGGGCTCAGGCAGCGGCTAAAGGTTCAGGCTCTCGGCTCCGACTGCCTGACGCTGGACCCTAACTCCACCCTCAGGAACTGCTTTGGGCCAGTGATCGCTTCAGTGGTCGCATCTGTAAAATGGGACCAATATTACAATAAGAGCAATAGCTATGAAGTGCTTGCGGGTGACCTGTGGCCCATGGGAAGGGTGTGGTGTGTGCTGACGGCTGTGTGGGCGCTCTTCTCACGAAGGTGCGCCGACTTTAGCACGGTGGCTGGTATCCAGGGACCCCCCCCCCCATTGCTCCCCCTTTCTGCCCCCTCCCAGTGGACTGCGTTCTCAGTTTCCACCCCAGCCACCCACATACCCCTTGTGTTCATAGAGGGTCAGAAAGAGCAGGACAGACCCAGGTACACACCCTGCCTTTCCTGGCCTAAGCCGGCCTGGGGTGGACACAGCTGGGTCCTGCTCCCAGCTCTGCCATTTGTCAATCCCCAATGGCCAGCAGGTCACTTAATTGCCATGAGCTTCCGTTTCTAGATCTATAGCATCTAGGTCTCTACCCACCCCACCTCTCTCTCTCTGTCTGTCTACCTAGCTGATTGAAAGACCTTACTGGTCCTGAGGAGTTGTATGAGCAGCAAATCAGACAGGAGGATAGGCACAAACTGCAAAGGCCCATCTCTGCACGTGACTTTAGTATCACTGCGCATTTGTGTATAGAGAGAGCCCCAGAAAACACTGATGAGATATGGGACCTGGGGCCGGCGGGGGGAGGCCCCCCCTCTCTGAGCCTCAGTTTCCCCGCCTGCCCAGATGCTCGCCAGGGCTCCTGCAGCTCTGAAAGGCAGGCGGCGGATTCCCACCTGGGAAAGCGGCCGTGTGACAGGCCCTCTGTGTCTGCAACATGATCTGCCCCCTCTCGGGGGACAGGGGCTGGCCGCCGGCGCGGCTGGTGATTAATACACTCTGAGTGGGGCCCCTGACCCCTGTCAGGGACATCAAGGTAAGTGCCTATCCACAGGCTGAGGGCTCCGTCGATGAATAAATAATAACGGCAGTGAAGTAATGGGATCCGGGGAGGCCGCTTAGGATAATGGAGCGACAGACGCGGCGTGGGAGCCCCAGGGACCGGAGCGTCCGGAAGGGCGGCGGGAACACGGGGGTGGGCACATCCTGGCCGACGCGCGCCTGCCCACCATGAGGACAGTCAAGCCCGTCCCGGTCCTGGTGACTTTGCAGCGGTGCAGTTCACGCTGAAGTACGAGCGCCGGTGCTGGAGTCACAGAGACCTGGTGCCTTGGCCTGGCCGGGCCTCAGTCCCCACGCTGGCACGAGGGGCCTGGTAGTAGCCGTCTCTCGGGGTGGAGAGAGGAGGAGGTGGGAGCTGGCTTGGGTGGTGGGCATGAGCCCCGCCAGCCCTCACGATAGTGCTGATCGTCCTCAAAGCAATGTCACCCCCTTCCGCTCACTGGATTCTTAATGCAGAGCTGCCCTGGGGACCAGGCAGGGCAAGGATGGCGCCTCTTTGCCGGATGAGGAAACTGAGGCTCAGAAAGCCGCCTGCCTCCCTCTAGAAAGTCCCAGCTCTGCTCCCGGCTACGTTCACAAACACCGATTCAATTCCTGCTTGCTGGCTGCCTGCCTGCTCTTGGGTGACACCGGGGAGTCGGTGTTTGTCCCAGAAAAGCTCACGGTCAAGAGAGAGGGGCAGGCGAGGCACAGGGTGGGTCCCAAAAAATTGGCCCCCCAATTAAAAATGCAGTGAGATATCACTACACATAGAATGATCTAGACTCTAGGAAAGGTTGGCGAGGATCTGGGTCCGTTGGAGCTCTCACACATTGCTGGCGATGGTGTAAAATGATACAACCACTCTGAAAAAGGTGTGAAAGTTTCTTGTAAGTCTAAACACATAACTGTCCTTGACCCAGAAATTCCACTCCTAGGTGCTGGCCAAGAGAAGTAAAGCAGGTCTACACAGAGACTCACACGCAAACGCGTATAAGAGCTGCATGTATATTATTCTCCAAAGCCCAGAAGCAACCCTAATGTCCGGCGGCAGGTAAAGGGATCGATAGACTGTCACATGCGATGGAATGCTATTAAACTACCGACACGTGAAACAGCATGGATCAATCTCAAAAACAGGATGCTGAGCAAAAGAATGCGGACAGGAAAGAGCACGTGCTGAGGGGTGTCATTTATATGATCCTAGAAGAGGGAGACGTCGACAGTGGTGACGGAAGGAGGGTCAGAGGGTGCTTTCCGGGGTCACGGTGGGGTAAGGGAGACTGGCTGCAGGGCAGGGGGCTTCCCGGGGCAATAGGAGTGCCCTGTATCTTTAACGTGGTGGCGATTACAGGAGTGTACACATTTGTCAAAGCCCACAGAACTGTACGTTTTTATGGGTGCATTTTATTGCATGTAAATTTCACTTCAATAAAGTTGATTAAAGAACAGATCAAAACCAAACACAAGCACCAGAAAGAAAATTGCCGACCAGGGTAATCTAAACAGCGTGCAGTCCCCAAAGAGCACGCAGCCCTAAAGGCGGCCAACTAGAAGCCCCCGTGCAGGCAACCGGCGTGGCGTGGGGTTGGCGCCGGCTTGGAGGGAGAGAGGAGCTTGGCCACCCTGGGGCTGGCTGAGCGGTGGTGCCGTGGAGCCTGGGGTCCCCCCTCACAGGCCAGTCTCCCCCAACTCCTTTGCAGGGGGCTGCTCCCGCTGAGGATTTGCTCGGCGGTTTCTTCCTGAGGGTTCATAAAGCCACCCCTGGGCTGGAGTCCTAGCTTGGCAAGATGAGGGTGGCGTTGTGCAAAGAGAAAGTCTCCCTGCTCTCAAGCAGACTCGACTCCTTGCCACATGGGGAGCAGGGCAAGGACCAGATTTCAGCCCTGACTTGTCCCTCAGCCCAGGCCTTTGTGCGCGACTCCACCTGGAAGTTTCATACTGAGCCTCCGCCCTGGAAACTGCCCTGCCCTGGCTGCCTGGAGCAGGTCCCTGCCCCTCTGTGGCCTCATTTTCTCCACTTGTCAAATAGGACCAAACACCTGTGAAGAGCTAATGAGATAAGAGAAAGAAAGTTGTTTTGAAAAGTACGATATGTTTGACGACGGCTGGTTTCTCCCTGGCCCACTGCAGGATTGGGTGGACAAATTGTCAGATGGGTAGAGGAGTGGGTGGGTAGGTGGGTAGATGGATGGATGGAAGGAGAAATGGACAGTTGGATGAATGGATGGATGGATGGAGGAATGGTTGAACGCATAGTAGGATGGGTAGATGGATAGTGGATGAATGAAAGGATGGGGGCAGGTGAATGGACGGATGGGTGGATGGATGGATGGGTGAATGGATAGTAGGACAGGTGGATGGGTAATGGATGAATGAAAGGATGAATGGGTGAATGGACCGATGGATGGATGGTTGAGTGGGTCAATAGATGACAAGGGAATCTCTACATTCCAGGTCTATGTTCTTTGTGTTCTCTGGAGCTTTGAGCGGCAGAGAGTGAGACTTGGGGCCCACACATCAGTGTCTTCTCACCTCCCTTTCGACCCCCCCAGCTATCTCGAACTATGTCTGCCCAGCACCTGACCATGTAGACACAAATGCTGTGGGCAAACCTCCTCTTCAGGCTGTAGGAACGAGCTTGGCATCATTTGGGGGCTGAAGCCTGAGCCCCTTCCTCCCCGGCAGGCCCTGCCCTCCAGGGGATGGAGGCCCGAGAGGAGGAGCTCCCCTTTCCAGCCCCCGATCTATAATGAGATAACTGATTGTTCTCGCCTCTTAGGCTCCTTCTCGATAAAGGAATAGACAGCAATGAGACAATTAAAAGGCGGCTCCCAGCAGCCCTGGAGAGATTCAATGAATATTAACAGACTTCCAGCTGCCGTCTGGCTGAGGCCTTGGGAACAGACAGCTCCAAAAAGGCTTAAGGGGCCCAGTGGGATGACTTAATTTTCAAGAGAACAATGGCCCGGAGAGTGGGGGCCGGCCCTCCCCATCACCAAGATGATCACTGAGTGTCTCCTTGAAGAGGGGCTACTACAGCTCCCCAGTCTGCCCGGCCTTGCCTACAGGAGGCTGGGAAGGCAGGGCAGGGATTCTGAAGTCAGTGCATGAGGGTCACATCCCAGCTGTGGCCCTGCCCAAGCTGTGTGGCCTTGGGCACGTGCATGAGCCTCTCTGAGCCTCAGTTTCTGCCGGTGTGAGAGAGGGTGGCAATGAAGCATCCCGCACAAGCCCATGCCACCTGAGCACAGGCCGGGCACTCTGCTGTCTGGAGGAAGTGGCAGAGACCAGAGACAGTGCAAGGGGCTGGGCCCCACAGCGGCGAGGGTGGGGGCAGGGAGGCGCATGTCACAGGCATAGGGACCTGAAATCCCCTCTTCTCTCTACCGGCAGCCCCTGCCCGCCTGCCCACTCACTCAGAGCCTGTTCAATCCAGCCCTCCAGGCCATCACAGACGACTGAGACCCAGGACACAGGGGTCCGAGCTTGCCTGCAGCCCACGACCTGCTTCTGATGGTCAGTTCCACAGGCTGGGAACCAGAGGGCACAAGTGGCTTGCCCAAGGCCCCTCAGACACTCAGCAGCACTGGCGCTCCGGGGTTTGTTGAACTAAGTTGAACCGTCCTCTGCAACACCCCCACCCCAGCTCCTTCAGCTCCCAAGGGTGGGGCTGGGAGCTCTGCTTTGGGTGGGTGGGTGGTGGTGGCCCGAAGTGCCCACAGGCGGGCCGTGGACTTCCAGGTGGCAGGGATCTAGCCCCGCCGTAACTGAGCTGGCCTGGCCGCCCTGGTCCCCTGACCAGCAGGGTGCCTACTGGGAGGTGCAAAAATAAATGCACGGCAGAGCCGGCAGCAGCAAGGTGAAGATGGATGGAGGCCGGCGAACGGGGAGCTAATTAGGGCAGGTGAATGATGAACCCGCTTGGAGGTGTTTGTTTAGTGAGCAGGAGTCTGGGAGGCTGAGGACAGGCCTGCCAATCTGTCCCACTCGGGCACCCGGCTTGTGTTCCAGCCTAGGGTTCCAGCTAGCGGAGGACTCAGGAGGGGCTGCTCCTGCTGGAGGCACCTGCCCAAGGCCTCTGTCACCGTGGGAACCATGTGGGGAGCCAGGCCCTTCCCCACGGAGCCTGAGCGTCTAGGGCTCATCTCCCACGAACACCTCCTTCCTCCTCCCTTGCCCCATTCCTCACCTCCTGGGCCGGGGCCCTGGAACTCAGCCAGTGCTGAGGAAAGAGCACTGTTCTGGGAGTCCAGAAACCTGGATTTCAGGCTCCCTGTCTGGCTTCAGCCCTCATGGCACATGATGACTTGCAGAGACCATGCAAACACAGTCACATCAGCCCCAGACCCACGCCACATATTAGGCAGATCTGAGACCACGATCTCCATTTTAGAGATGGGAAAATTGAGGACCGGAAGGCAGTGCACGGTGGGGCTGGTCTACACGCCCAGGTCTACAGACTCTCAGGCCAGTGCTCCTTCCTCATCTGGTCTCTGCTGCCACACTGCCTGTCCCTTCTGGGGCCTCGGTTTCCCATTTGCAGGAGAGAGGGTTTCCTGAAAGAGCATCAGAGCTCCTCATCCTGCCTGCCACCAGCTCCCGGATGACACAGTCCAGGAGAGCCCAGGGCTGTCAAGAGGGCAGGGCCGCAGCCACAGCCACAGACCCTGGATTGGCATGGGACTGTGGTCAAAGGCAGGGCTGGGGGTGCTGGTCAGCCTCAGACTGGGACCCCACACCTTCCCGGGCCTGTCCACCCTCTGGGAAGCCCCCAGGGATGGGTTTGGAGCGGGCAGCTCGGACCAGCAGGTGAGCCGGGGCAGAGATGGTAGGCACAGGGTCCTGGGCTCTCGGCTCTCAGCTTCTCTCTCTAGGGAGACAGCACAAAGAGAAACGTCTCCTTTCTTCTCGTTCCTCTTCCTGACCCTTCCCAGGCAGGGTGGCGACAGCCTGGTGTTGCGAGAAGGGAATGAACGTTGCCAGAAACATGGCCAGGCTGTGGCAGGTGCTCCAGCCAGGGCTGCCGGGGCGGGGGCAGGGCTGCCCCGCCCCAGTGTCTGGCCCCCGGCTGGGGATGCAGGACGGCCACCTCACCGCCTGCCGAGCCGGATCCCACCCGGCCAGGGACAGCCCTGCTCCTAACACACGACCCTGCCGTGTCCCTGCCTCTTCTCTGACTTTCAGACCCAGAGGCACGTGAAGTAGGCCAGGCTTTCCCTCCTGGGGCCGCGGACGGGGCAGCGTCTGCATCAGGGTCACACAGCAATTCCGCGGCAGAGGCAGGACGGCCAGGCGCTCCTGTGAGCACCTGCTGTCTGTCCCCACGCTGCACGGCAGAGGCCTGTGGTTCTCCTCCCCCACCAGCACCACTGCGGTAGTCAGACCCACAGGAAAAGTCTTCAGAACCATCTGGAGGGACCAGAGTGAGAGAGAGAGAAATGGAAAACACTGTTGTGAGAACAGCAGAAGGAGCTACTCACACCTAGAGAAACCTCCCATGCGGGAACTGTCCTTGCAGACAGCTCACGTCCCTTGGGGCCCCTCTTTCGGAGGGCTTTACGCCACTGGGTCTCTGTGTCCACAACCTCTGCCGTTAAAGAAATTGTGCTTCCCCAGTTTTGGCTGCTGGTGGCTTTCCATCAATGCCTGCCTCACTGGGGCCCCCACGTGCTAACCGCTCAGAGCCCAGTTTCCTAGGTGGACAGGGACTAGGACACAGACCTGGGAACAGTGAGAAGCAGCTTTGAGAGGGACACACATGGGGGCGGGGTTACCTGGAACTGGGATCTCTTCCCTTCCCTCTCCCCAACTTCACCTGGGTAGCTCCTACCCATTCTTCAGAGGGTGACTGAGTTATCACCTCCTCCAGGAAGCCCTCCCTGACCTCCCACATAGTATCTGCCCTCAGAGAACCATGGATTTCTTCCTAGCACTAATCCCAGAGGTGATTTTGTATTTATGTGTGTGGTCATTTGATTTCACAGGGGCACAGCTGGAGAGCAATTTGCCTTGGGAGGAAAGTACCTTGAGTCTCGCCCATATCTGATGTAGGGGATATTTAGGACAAGACTCTGGGTTTTTGAGTTGATGCTGGAATGAGTTAAGACTTTGGGGGCTATTGGGAGGGAATACATGTATTTTGCCCGTGAGAAGGACATGAATTTTGGAAGGTCAGGGGCAGAATGCTATGGTCTGAGTGTTTTTGTCCCCCACAAAATTCATACGTTGAAACCCGACCACCAAGGTGATGGCATTAAGGGGCGGAAGTTGAGAGGTGGTTAGGTCATGAAGACTCCACCCTCATGAGTGGGATTAGTGTCCCTATAAAAGAGGCTCGAGGGACTCATTCCCTCTGTCCACCTTGTAAAGACGCAGCGGGAAGGCGCCGTCTTTGGTGCAGACAGCGCACCCTCACCAGTCGCTGTCTCTGCAGCCGCACTTAATTTTGGACCTCCAGTCTCCAGATCTGCGAGCAATACATTTCCGTTGCTGTAAATTACTCAATCTAAGGCATTTTGTCACGGCAGCCTGAGCTGACTTAGCCAATGCCCGAGGGCAACAAATACAGGAAGTGTCTGTTCATTAGTTCCCATCTCCCATGGGTCGAGGGTTGCCCCGTGGGCATCAAAACCGCCCTCTGTAGACACGTACACACATGTGCGCAAACACCAGCAGACACGCGTGCACTCTCCCTGACACATTTCTGGGTTGCACGTGCAGGAGTGCCACGTGGACTCCCGCAGGTGTCCCCTGCCATGGCCGTGGAGCGTGGCCCTCACTCACACCTGGAGTAAGCAAGTCCCTGCCAGGTTGTAGCCGGAGGAGGCTCCCAAGAACCGACCAGCCCAGCAAGGGCTGGGGGGAGAAGTGGGGCTGAGTGAACCAAGGTTTGCTCACTCCTACGACTGCTGCCTGCTTCAAGGTGTGGAGGCTGAATTCAAAGCGGACGTTTTCAGTGTGGGCAGAGGTCAGGCTGGGGGGGTGGGGGCTGCCTTCCTGGGTCCAACCATGCCTGTGACCGTGACTCCTCTGTGCAAAGAAGCCCCGGGGGAGGGTAGCAGAGGCCCTGGGGTAGGTGTGGGGGATGACGATGAAGTCCCAGAAGGGAGGACCTGCGTCTGCCTGTGAAAAATGGTCCCGTGCCGCCTGTCCCACCGTGACAAATGAAGGCCCGTCAGGAGGCACTAGCGAGGCCCGCACATGTCAGCTGCGAGGCCAGCAGATGCGCAGAAAGGCGTCCCCGCCTGCCGCAGCACACCGGGCCCGTCCATGTAATTAACCCGCGCTAATGGAGCGAGGCCCGCGTGGAGGAGGCCCGTGCAGTGAGGCGGGCTCTTCCACCCCCTCGCACCTTCGCTGTCCTCGGCCCACTGATCCGTGGCCTCCTCCCAGGCCAGCCCCTGGGGCTCCTGGGTGACAGTGGCAGCAGCGAGGGTCCCAGGGCGCCGTGGGCGTGGCCTCCAATGGACAAGGGCCACCGATCAGCAGATTCTTCCCACGCCAGCCTACCTGTGCCCCTGGCGTCTCCAGCCCAGAAGCCAGAGACCCTGCCGCTTGCCCTAGGGGTTTCAGGGTGTCTGGGTCCCATCCCTCCCTCCCGACCCTGCCAGGGAATGAGGGCGTTGGGCTGGAGAGCGCTCCCGCAGGACCCCTGGCAAAAGCCAGCTCTCCACGGCTTCGAGAACCAGCAGACTGCTTGGCCACCGAGGCTTCCTGGAGCCTTGAGCAAGTCACTGCATCCCCTAAGCCTCCATTTTCTCAGCTGTGAAATGGGGATGAACAGCATTACCTGGCAGGGTTGTCACCAGCACGAGAACTCATGTATGAACAGTGCCCAGCACACAGTAGGCACTTAATAAATGATGGCTATTGTTATTGTACCAGGGTGGAGATAGTGGACAGCGGCATCCTGCCGTCCACAGCATGATGTTCAAGGCCCGAAGCTGAGTAGAGAGGGCAGCCAGGGCTCACGCCTCAGTCCAGAGGACCTCAGGGGTGGCCCCACCACTGCCACCCCCAGCCTGCCCGCCCCACCCCTCACCAATGTCAGAGCAGACTGGAGTCTAGAAAGCAGGGAGTGTTCTCCCTCCTGGGTGCCGAAGATGGGGAGGACAAGACTTGAATTAAATGGGAGCCCGCAGGTTTTAAATAAATGGAATTGGCTTTTACAGGACGAGAGTGAGGCTGCTTAATAAACAAGTCAGGAGGATGTGGTTAACAGAGCTCACTGATCCAGGCTGGGGGTGTTAGTTAGCAGAGCACCGTCAGCTATTGGGGGAAAATTAGCCATTTCGTGTTTACGTCTCCCTGAGCTGAGACTCCTCACCAAACATTGTTATCATTCCTTTCACTCATTAATTAACCAGCGTGTTTGTTGAGTGGCTGCTAGAGCCCCTCCCTTCACCAGGTGCCCTGAGCACAGGGAACTTAGCTGGGGTGCCTCTGAGCTCCCCGTCCTCCCTGGGGGAGGCTCTGCCTCTGCCTCAGATGCATGGTCCAAGCAGGCCGGCGTGTCTGAGCATCCTACAGAGTGAGAGATCAATGGCCCCGACAAGAATGGCTTCCTGTGCTGCTGATGGCCAGAGCCCACTTGAAGCATGAAAGGGGCAGAGAAGGGCCAGACCCACAGCCCACTGCCAGCTCGGCAGTGGGAGCAGCCCATGGTCTCATAGCAGGGCGCAGCAGTGCCGGGCCGGTCCCCAGGTCCCCAAGGTCTCTGATGCAGCCATCTCAGGTAGAGCTGGGGCATGGCAGCTCGTTCTTCCCCACACCTCTGTCTGGCCTCTCTCTCTCTTTCTCAGCCTTCAAAAGTAGGACGGTGGGTGAGCAGCCATCCTCCAAATTGAGGGGAGCCGGGGTCTGTCTCTCTCCAGAACAGCACGGTCATCTCTAGCCAGCAGACATCTGACCGTCCCTCCCCACCAAGGTGGGCGAGTGTCAGATGGTTTAACTCCTAGCAATACACTCACCTTCCTGTACAAAACTGGTGCCTGGCACGTACCCTTGACCTTCACCGAGCTCAGTTCTAATTCTGCCTTTACTACTGTCTGGCTCAGTGACCTTGGCAAGTCACTTCATCGCTAGCTAGGCCTCAGTTTCCCCATATGGACCATAATGAGATTGAACTAAGTGATCTCTAAATTCCTTTCCAGAATCGAGCCACCCCCACGCAGTACCCCCCAATAACAAACAGCAGAAACATTCCTCTCCCCTGTCTACAATGTCAGCTCCACCAGAGTTTGGGGACTGTGTACGTCTTGTTCCCTCTGGACTCCTGTGACCTAGAACAGTGCCTGGGACATATTGGAACTCAAGAAATATTGATCGAGTGGATGAATCGACCACAGCTGCTATTTATTAGGTGTATACTGTGAGCCAAACGGCCTGGGCGGGCCCAGCCGCGAGCCCAGAGAGAGACTGTGAATGGCCCTTCAGAGTCTGAAGGTCCTACAACTGGAGTTCTTCCTAAGTCAGTGTCAAATCTTGCTTGTCTCCCTTCAATTTCATTTTTCCTGTTTAATTCTCAGAGAAGGGGGAAGGCCCCGTTTTATATCAGGTATTTATATACCCAGAACTCATGACATTGTTCCCGAGAACGCTGTAACAAGGTCAGAAGACAGATGACAAACTATAAAAAAATGTTTGTACTCTATATGAGAGACAAAGGGTTAAAAGTCTTAACATAAACTTCAAATCACCGGGAAAAGACAAACTGGGATTCACAAATTCAAATAGCCAATAAAGTAGGAGGAAAAATTTAGAAAAACGGTCAACTTTGCTAATAACACATGACATGCAAACTCAAATAACAGTAAGATGTGATTTATTATCTAGCAAATTGGCAACGATTTGCCAAATCCAGTGCGTTGGTTTGAGTGTCGGGAAAGACAGCATCACGATGGTGTGTTGTGGTAGGAATGAGAAGTGGCACATCTTTCGGGAGGACCATTGAACAGTAAAGTCTGGAAATCTTTAACATATGCACACAATTCTACCAGTCATCCTACTCCTGTGTATTTATCTGAAGAAATGCCTCAAGGATGTTTATCTAAATGTTAATCAAGTGTTATTAATAAACGCCTGGTTGCCCAATGATAAAAGATTAGTCAAATGAATCACGGGGCCTCCGTCCACTGGGCACTGTGAGCCGTGGAGAATGATGTATGTTCGTGTGCACGTCCGTAGACTGTCTGCAGCAACCGGTCATGGGAGCGGGCCCCTCCGAGGAGAAGGCGGGTTGGAGAGACAGGGATGGGAGGGGAACTCATTTTCCATTCTGCTCTCTTTTGTGCTGTTTGAATTATCTATCGTGTGCATGTATCAACCATTAAAAATAAAATTAATTACAAATGATGTAGAAATATATTTTTGTCAAAAAAATAATTAAAATAGAGTCTGGATGAATATCCATCAAAGTGTTAAGCATGGCTATTACTGGGAGGGATGGGCCCTCTTCCCACCCCTTCTCTCCTCCACCCCATAAGGGAGGAGTGTAATCTCGAATGGTCCAAGCCCAGGGTATTCGGGGGCTGCCCTCACTAGTGGACAAGGTCACTGCCCTGCAAGCCCCAAGCTGGGCTCTCCTCTGTCCCACTTCCTCCACACCTGCACCTGGCTGCCAAAGGTGGGTTGGTGTGGCCCAGATTTTGCAGGTAAGGGGTAGAAAAGCCCCTCAGAGGCTTTGGGCCAGGGCCAGGTTCTCCATCCTAACCCTTATCATAGTTCCACATTTATTTGTACATTCACACCTAGAGTAGCATTTGGAATCCCACTTGGCCACTGTTTCTTGTATACAAGTTCCTCGATCTGTCTTCTGCGTGGGGTCAAGGAGGCAGAGTCATGATCTGGGAATTTCTGGGTACCTGGCTCTATCTCATATCATAAAAGCCCAGAAACTTCACCCAGAACCCCAAACAATTCTCTTTGGGTAACAGGATATTACAGATGTTTTAATTTTCACATTTATGCCAGTCTGCATTTTCTAATCATTTCATTATTTAGCAATTCTTAAATATTTTTTTTCAACAAAAAAAGAGGGACAGAAAGCCCCTCGGGGCCAACCTGACTGAAGACAGGACCCTGGCCAGTGTTTTTCGAGAGATGGACACCTGCCCTACAACTTCCTTTTTAATCAGGTCATCGAATTCTCCTAAGAAGTCTTTTGTGGACATCAAATTGCCTCTGTGCCTGGAGGGGATTAGGAAATGCCAGTTTTGATCCCAGGGGATAGGTTTTTGGAAGAACCATGTCTTCTGAAGACCAGAGGGGTTTTGACAGAGGGTGTTCGAGTCAACATGTATTAGTGCCTGACATTTGCACAACGTCCTGCGATTTACAGAGAGCATCTACTTCCATTATCCCCTTTGATCCTGCCAGAAGCCCTGGAGAGGCAGGCCTTCCTCCTGGGAACAGGGAAGGAATTAGTAGTAGTCCCATGTGACTCATGGGGAAACTGAGGCACGGAGAGGCTAATTGCCCCAGGCGATTTCCTACAACCTTACACCGTATTCTTCCCCTAGCCATGAGAGGTGGGCAAAGTTCTTAACTTTCTTGAACCTCAGTTTTTCCCACCTGACAAATGGGGAAAATAATAGCAGCTACTGCCTTCTAGCAGGACAGAGAGGCGCCTACGCACTCCAGCCCATTAACAAGGCACAACCGAGGCGCTGAGACTGCGGGGAAGAAGGCTTTGTTCTTCCTGTGGGGAAGGGTTCTGGAAAAGCTTCCCAAGAGGAGGCATGGGGGCACCTGGAGGATGAGATCCTCCAGGCCACCCTTGGGATTGGGTTCCCAGGCTGGAGGCAAACAGGGTGGCCTGACGGATGTGAGCCACTCCTGGCCACGGTGAGGACATTTGCCCTTTCTCCACCCAGCACAAAGCAGGAGGCAAATAATGGCCCAGGAGAGGCCACTTCCTGGAGCCACTTCCCCTGTTGCAAATCAGGTGGCCAGGCCAGGTGTGCTGATGTGGAGTCTACAGGGGCAGATAGAGAGGAAAGGAAAGGAAATGCACTAGCAGCCTCACCCTGCCCCTCCCGCCACAGCCTTGCCATGCCCGGCAAGCTTTCCAGACTCACGGGCAGCCCTGCCTGGGCACCCGAGTCTGCAGAAGAAACGTCACAGTGCAGAGAACGGAGAGCTGGTAGAGTGGACTGCGCCCCTCCTGTGCCCGCTGCACCTGTCGCTGCCATTCTCACTCTGGGCACTTTGGGCCTTCGCCCTTCAGAACTGGCTCTCAGGAGAGGTTCCAAAGAGCTAGATGCCACTGGGGACAAAGTGCCCACAGCCCCTGCAAGTGGCTACAGAGGGATCTTTAGGTCCAGGGGAACACACACAACTCGCCCTTGACCACTCTCACTCTCCTGGGAAGCCCAGAGGGGCACCCTGTCCTGCTTGCAGCCGTGTGTCCTTGAGCAAGCTAGCCAGCCTCTCCTGCCACACGTTCCTTACCTGTAGGGTGTCTGGGAAGGACCCAGCGTACTCCTGTTGCCTTGGCAACAAGTACCACCTGTCAGTCTCAAGACTGTTCTGGTTTGGGTGATAAAGTATATGGTCTCCCTGTATCACCTGTGACATGGGACTGGTCATGCTAAAGTGCCTCGTTGGGGGGGTCCAATGAGCTCATTCACGTGAAAGTGCTCTGTGCTCTGCCAGCTGTAATACATTCTGCTATGTACATATGGGTCCAAATCAGTATCACGTTTTTTAATTTAGTTTAGTCTTAATAAATTTAGTCTTTAATTTAGTCTTAATTTAACACCTGAAAGACGGACTTTGGATATGCTGATGACTACGGTGCTCTCTAATTCTGTTGGCACTTTTTCTTTTCTTTTTTTATTTTTTTTGAGTCTTGCTTTGTTGCCCAGGCTAGAGTGAGTGCCATGGCATCAGCCTAGCTCACAGCAACCTCAAACTCCTGGGCTCAAGCAAGCCTCCTGCCTCAGCCTCCCGAGTAGCTGGGACTATAGGCATGCGGCACCATGCCCGGCTAATTTTTTCTATATATATTAGTTGGCCAATTAATTTCTTTCTATTTATAGTAGAGACGGGGTCTCGATCTTGCTCAGGCTGGTTTCAAACTCTGGACCTCAAGCAATCCTCCCGCCTCGGCCCCCCAGAGTGCTAGGATTACAGGCACCGCGCCCGGCCACCACTTTTTCTGAACAAGAACATTCCACGCTCTTGGTTCAGCCCTACTGGCTACCCCTTCATACTTCGGGCAAAATTAGCCAAAGGGCCCTAGGAGAAGCAAAGGGACCACCATGCGCCTCTGAACCTAAGAGGATGTCACCTGTAACAGCTGTGTGTTTTGCAGTTTTACAGTGGACCTTACAGTGGCCTCGCAGCTGGGTTCCCACGCCTACTAGCCTGTGGAGTGGTCAACGTCCACGTCCCCTCATCAGGACTTCCTGGGACGGCCAGCTCACACCTGTCCAGGAGAGCTGGGTGTTAAACTTTCAGCAGTTTTGACAGCCAGTTCACACAGTGTTGATATCAGGAAACGGGCCACGGTAGCAGAATTTACACCATGGAAATCGGCAAACACTGCCAAGCAGGGCTTCCCTCCACCTCCTAGAGATGAGGGTGTTGAATGGTTAGCAGCACGCCACAGCTGATGGCCCACAACATTTAGCAATCAGTGGTAAGAGCCCAAGAAGAAGACCCCATTTTAATGCCAGGGCTAACAGGAGCCATGTACACTGCCTAATTTCATTTCCTCTCCTCCTGGTTTCTTTCCAGCCCAGGATCGGTGAGGCCTGGGGGCTCCCTCTTTGCTGTGGGATCAGGAGGAAGGAGGCTGCAGCTTGATGTAGAACATGTTTATCTGCAGGTTGGGAATTTCCCAGGGTTCAGAGGCCTGAATTCATAGGCCAGGCATCTGGGGCGCCCAGTGTCCGGCTGAGTGCCCTTCCCCCGGCTCTGCTGTCTGCCCAAGTGTCCACACGGTCTGAGATCTGCAGTATGTTGCCTGCAGGCCAGCTCCTCAAACAAATGATCCCGGGTGTGGGTGCTCAGGCATTTCCTGCCCAATGGACCTCCTTCCTGGCATGCAAAGCCTGGGGAAACAAACAGCAGCCCACACGCCTAGGCCCTGGCCCTGGAGAGGAGTAGCAGGGGGTGGAGGGTGCAGGGACCCTGGCTCTGGTCCCATCTCAGCCAGTGCTGTGCCCTCCCTCTCCGGGCCTCAGTCTGCCCTGCTGTAAAACAAGGGTAATGAGAAGAGCACACTGTTATTCTCACGGCAGTTGCCCTGGCAATTCCTCTTGGGGACAGCACTGTATTTATTTGGGGGGAAAAAAAATATGTTGGTCTGCCTCTTGGGAGGAGGAATGAGACCCCAGGGAACGGGTTAACGTCACAACATTTGGTCAATGAGCTGCCTCCACGCGGAGCCTGGGTTCTCTTCGGGTGCCCCGTGGCACTCGGCGCCTGACGGCGGATCTGAGTTTGCGAGGTTGGGGCCAGGAGCCTCGGCAGATCTGAGACGCTCTGCATGATTAGGGGCAGGACACGTCGCGTCTCGGGGGGTGGGGGCGGATGCGGAGGGCCAGGGGCAGTCCTGTGAAGAGGGAGGCTTAAGGGGCTGGAGACCCTTGCTGGGCACAAAGAAGATGAAAACGCACCACGGAACCCAGTGGTGCCAAGACGGAGCAGGAGCTTCAGCTAGAGAGCACGTAGCTAATGGGGCTTTTCGTTTACATTTTCTATTGAAGTAAAACACAAAGAGAAAAGGCACAATCTCACCGCCGCAGTTCAATGGCCCTTCACAAAGCGAAGACACCGCCGCGCAAACTACCAGATCAGACACGCAGCACGGCGCCCCGCGCCCCCGGAAGCCCCTCTCGCCTCTGCCGGTGCAGCCTCCCCACAAAGCAGCCACTACGCGGATCGTCTCCGCCTGCCTTTGACACGCGTGAGCGCGATCGCACGGATGTGGCCTTCGTGCCTGGCCTCCAGCACTCGGCGTCGCGCCTGCGAGGTTCGGCCATGTTGTCGCATGTCGCTGAAGCTTTGATTCCCATTGCCGTGGAGTTATCTCGTCGGGTGAAGAGTCCTCGATTCACTCACCTATTTATCTACCTGAAAGGACATGTGGGTAGTTTCCATTTTGACAGTCATGTATACTGCTGCTTCTCCGAACGTTCCTTTGTTGAGCGTGCATACACATTTCTGCAGGGCGTACACCTGGGAGCGGAATGACCCTGTCACGGTAGGCACACGTGCAGCCTTAGCAGATACGGCAAAACGGTTTTTCTAAAGTAGTTGCACAAGCTCACACCTCACCAGCTGCCAGGGGAGGATCCCGCCGCCCCACGCTCCCACCCACGCTGGGTGGTGTTGATGTCTTTCGTAACAGTCATTCTTAGTGGGTCTAAGGAGGTGTCTCTGGCTCCCTAAATCTCTCGTCTTTTTTACATTATAAAATATGATCATTCCTTCCCAGTAGACCCCAAAACTCCTAACTTTTTAAAGCATTAACTCAAAAACCTAAAGTCTCATCTGAGACTCAAGGCAAGTTTTTTACAGCTGTGAGTCTGTAAAATAAAAAGACTAGTTAGTTATTTTGAGGAAACAGTGATGGCGTAAATATTGGATAAATATTTCAATTTTAAAAGGGAGAAATCGGTCAAACGAAAGGGGCAGTAGGCCCCATGCAAGTCCAAGACCCAGGAAGGCAGACGTTAAGTCTTGAGGCTTTAAAACAATCTCTCTTGGCTCCAAGCCCCACATCTGGGCACAGCGGTGCAAGGAGTGGGCCCCAAAACCACGGGCAGCCCTGCCCCCATGATTTTGTTGGGCACAGCCCACGTGGCTCTTCTTGCAGGTTGGACTTAAAAGTCTGTAGCTTTTTTTAGGCTGAAGGTGTATGTTGTCAGGGGCTCCATCATTTAGGGGTCTGGAAGGCGGTGGCCGCATGCCCACGGCTCTGCCGGGCAGTTCCCCAGGACGGGCTCCGTGCTGGGGCTCTAGCCCCACATTTGTCCTTGGCGCTGCCTTGGTAGAGCCTCTCTGTGGGGCTCCGTCCCCGCAGCAGGCTTCTGCCTGGACACCCGGGCTTTTCGCACGTCTTCTAGGTAGAAGTTGTCAAGCCTCTGTCATTCTTGTGTTTTGTGTGTGTGTAGACTTAATACCAGGTGGACGCCTGGACTCACAGCTTGCACCCGCCAGAGTGGCTGCCCGAGCTGTGCCTGGGGCCTGTGAGCCTCGGTGGCAGCCTGCATGGTAGGACTTGGGAGGCAGCGTCCAGGCTGGTCCCAAAGCCACTTCAGGCCTCTGTGCCTGTGATGGGAGGGGTTGCCGCAAAGATTTTCGAAATGTCTTTGGGGCCTTTTTTAATTGTCTTGACTATCAGTACCCGATTCTCTTTTAGTCACGTTAATCTCTCTAAGTAGTTGCTCCTGAGCCCCTTGGAATTTTTTTTTTGGAAACATTTTTTCCTATTAATAAACCATATGGCCAGGCTGTGAATTTTAAAAAAAATGTTTACACTGTTTTCTTTTAATTATAAGTTTTAACTGTAAGTCATTTTATCAGTTCTGATATCTGATTGTAGACTGTTAGAAGCAGTCATGCCACTTTTCGAACACTTTGTTGTGCAGACATTTTTTTTTTTGCCAGATGTTCGAGATCGTTACTCTTAAGTTTAGAATTTACAAAGTCTACTGAGACAAAAAAAAAAAAAAATTAGAATTTACAAAGTCCTAGGGCATTGACACAAAGTAGCCAAGTTTTCTGTTACGGTGTAACAAGGGTGACCTTTGTTCTGGTTTTTAATAAGTTTCTCACTTCTATTTGAGACCTTCTCAGCCTGGTCTTTACTGTCCATATTTTTATCAACATTTTGGTCATAAACACTTAATCAGTTTCTAATAAGTTTCAAATTTTTACTTGTTTTATTTTCTTTCTATTTTCATATGAGCCCTCTAAACTGCTTTAACTTCTGTGTCTACTACTATAACAGAAGGAATGGCCTGGAAATAAAAAAAAGGCAAAAATATTTTCTGTCTCTTTAAAACATCCTCCACTTCTTTTTGAGAACTAAAACCTGCATCCCTGCCTCAGGCCAGCGGTTGGGAGGGGCAGGGTAATAATGTCTTTTGTTCTTTGTGCTACAGGAGATGGCTCAGCCCTGACCTGGCAGAGGGAGGCCCTGGGTGGAGGTCACAGGATAGTCCTCAGAGGAGACGGGACAGAGATGGGACAATCAGAATCATTAACTGTAATTGAACGGCAATTGCCCGAAGCTGAGAACCACCCTTTAAAAGTTCTGTATTTCTGCATATTGTTAGGACGACGGCATTTCAGACAGGAGTCTCCATCCTCCTCCTCTGCCGGCAAACTAATAAACTTTTCTTTCCTTCTCCTCAAACCATTTGTCCTCGTTTTTCTGATGCAGCCTCAAGGACAAGTGTCGAGCTTTTTGGTAAAATTACCCAGTTCTAAAGCTGCTTCTGCATTTTCGAGAATATTTATATTTATAGCAACGCCCCACTCTTGGTACCAGTTTTCTGTCTAAGTCCATTTTGCATTGCTATAAAGGAATACCTGAGGCTGGGTGATTTAGAAAGAAAAGAGGTTTGTTTGGCTCACAACTCTGCAGGCTGTACAGAAAATGTGGCAGCAGCCTCTGCTTTTGGCCGGAGCCTCAGGAAGCTTCCACTCAAGGTGGAAGGTGAAGGGGAGCAGGCATCACATGGCATGAAGGAGGAAGGAAGAGAGAGAAGGGAGAGGTACCAGCCTCTTTTTAACAATCAGTTCTCACAAGAGCTAAAAGAGCAAAAACTCATTATTGCAAGGATGGCACCGAGCCATTTATGAGGAATCTGCCCTCATGACCATAACACCTCCCATTAGGACCCACCTCCAACATTGGGGTTCCGATTTTAACGTGAGATTTGGAGGGGACAAATATCCAAACTGCATCAGGAGTTGACTGCTGCCACCTCCGTTACATCTCCAGGAAAGTCCATGGACATGCCCTTGCACAAGGGATTCTTTGGGGGAAGTTAAAGGGGTATCTGGCTCAGCCCTCACTGGGCCATTGAGGGAAGAGAAGACAGAGGCTGTCCTCATGGAGGTGGGAGCAGAGGCTGAGGAGGGAGCTGACTTCCGGATTCCAGAGGGGATCTGGCTCCGTGAGCCCTACCCTCACCATGCCCCAAGGGTCCCAGCGGTTCCTGCCCTGCTCACACGGCTGGCTCTCAGCACGCTGCCCCTGTCCCTCTGGTCTCCCCCCCTCAGTCTGTGGGCCACCCTCAACTCTCCCCTGCCCCTCCCTGCTCCCCCCCATCCCTGCATCCCCAGCATGGGGGCCGGCATAGGAGGCAACAGTGGCCAAGCTCAGTTGCCAGCAGCCATCAGTATGATGTGCAGCCTGAAAAATCTAGAGGGACTTCAGGCTGCATGAATAGAGTCACAGCACCCAGAACAGGAGGAGACAGATCCACTCTCCTTCTCTCTGGCTCAGGACCAGGCTCCCCTCTGCCTGGGGGGTACACGGACTACCTGGAAGGTGCTCATGGTAGAGCAGCCAGGAGGAGGCAGACCCAGGTCACTCGAGTAGGTAACACACACTTCCTGAGCGCCTTCTGAATGCCAGGCACGGTTCTAGGTGCTGGGACACCTCTGAGCAAGAGGGAGCAGCGCCACGCCCTCATGGGGTTGAGAGCCTAGTGATGAAGACTTTTTTTTTAAAGACTAAGAACTGTGAAGCAATTGAAGAAGAATGATATAAAAGCTCCTAGCTGGGGGGTGGGGGGTGGGACAGCAGCTTTAAATTGGCGGGTAGGGAAATGTGGTCTCCCTGCATGACAGGGACAGCCCCCTGACCCGTCTCCTGGCTCCCCCTCCCCCTTCTGCCACCCACTCTCCATCCAGCATGAGTAAGCGCACAGCCCCTCGGCCCCCGTCTGGGCTCAGCTGCAGCCTGGTGGGCCTCGTGCTGACCGGGTCCCTCCTCAGGACACACTGCACGCCCTTCCCGTCCTGCCCCAGGCCTTGCTCTGTCACCAGGGGAATCTCAGAGCCCACATGGGAGCTTAGGCCCCAAATGCAGGGGAATTAGCTCCCTCACAGCCCCCTCAAATACTGGACGGAGACCCATCCTTCTGGGGACACTCCTGGGAGACCCAGCAGAAGCGAGCCCCCATTGCTCACAGCAGCGGCCTCAATAACACACGCTTACACAGCTCTTCCCCTTGTCACTCTCCAGGTACCCCCATGATACTTCCAGGGGTCATCTCCCATGTCAACCACCTGTACCCAGACCTTTGCCACGGTCACTCCTTTGGGGACCAGGCAGGGAGAGGCGGGTGGGGTGGCCCAGATCACAGCAGTGGAGGTAGGGGTGGGGGGTGGATTCAGGCTGTGTTTTGCAAGTTAGAAGACAGGCTCTGATGGCGGTTTGGATGTGCTCAACCAACAAGACTCTGAGGCTTCGGGAAGCTTCCTGGGCAAGAGGAGACTTCGGGTGACCCTCATTCCCACCCCCCTGTGAAAGATTTCTCTGGAGAAGAAGAGGCATGACAGTAGGGAGACAGGCTCTGCAGGTGTCCCCACCAAGGAGGGGACTGGCACGAGGTGAGCGCCAACTGTATGCCAAGCACACGCTCAGCTGTGCTGTGCAGGGAAGTAGCCACCAGCCCCGTGCGGCCACTGAGCACTTGACTGGGACTAGCTTAGCAAATGTAACATACACGCCAGAGTTCGAAGACTTAGTATAAAAAACGAATATGAAATATCTCATTAATGCTTTTTAATATTGATCACATTTTAAAATAATATTTTGGCTATATTAGATTAAATAAAAAATTCTAAAATTAATTTCATCTGTTTCTTTTTACTTCTTCAGTGGCGCCACTAGAAAATATAGCTTTACACATGTGGCTCACATCTGGGGCACACATGCTATTTCTACTGGCTGGCGCTGGGCTAGAGGCTGTACTCCACGCTGACGACATCACGTGAGCTAGACTGATCCTGCTTGCTTCCAAATGGAAAGGCTGAAGTTCAGGGAAATCAAAGACCCCAAAACTATTCTTCTCCCCATGCCACATGGTGCTGCCTTAAGGGGCAGTGGCTTTTTATACTGGAGTTTCTTAACTCCCAGTGTAAGGGTTCAAGCAAGAAGAGGCAAGTTTGGAGTAGCTGACCTTGAAGATCACACCCAGTCCTGAGACCATGTCTTGGGGGTGGGTAGAGGGGGTTAGGGACTCTTCTGCCCTCTCCTGTCACTCGCCAGGGCGGGTCTCCTGCCTCCAGCAGACCAAAGGCTTCCCAGTCCCACCTTCCCACCCCCTGGACTCCACCCACCCTCTCCCCAGCATTACTCCCCTGGGTAATTTATGGAAGCCATCAAAGTTAATTAATGCCGTAGTTACAAAGCCATCCCAATGTAATTATTGTGTAATTGGATTATAACTTAGGTAATTTCTGACAAAGCACCCACTGCTTATGCAAGAAAGCCAGCGCCTTTTACCGAGTGATTGATGGGGGTGCTGGGGCCAGACGGGGAGGCTGGGAGACTGTGTGTGAGGTTGGGGGAGCTCCCCGGGAGGAGGCCACAGCCCTCGGGCCCCGGGGCCCTGCCTGAGCTGGAGTGAGGAAGGCAGGTGCGTGGAGAGCCCTCCTGCCCTCTGAGCCACCCGCCTGCTGTCCAGGCCGGACTGGTTTGGGCCCACGGGCAGCCTCCTCCCTGCTCCTCCTGTGTTCTGCCTCCAACTCGGTTCATTTCCACCATTGTGCCCACCCGAGGCCATTGTGACCTCTCTGTTTATTCGGTCTGAATGGTCCATGTCACCTTCCCCACCCCACCCCAGCCTTGCCTGTCCCGTGAGCAGGGGAGGCTGCATTTGGTAGCCCATGACTCTGCTCGCCGGCAGCTGCAGGGCCACAGTCACCTGGACAGTCGGCTGGCAACAGGAAGCAGAGCAGCCCGCCAGACGCGGAGGAAAGCAAACAGAGGGCCGTGCAGCTGAGTCGGCATCCTCAAACTCTTGCTCGAGGGGTGTCAGACAGCCCAGGCCCCCCACTCCCTGGGGCCAACAGCCTCCTAGCCCCCTGTGGTCTGCCGTGGCTCATGGCACCTAAGAGCAGCTCAACTCATGGAGCCCCAGCGCTGTAGGAATGTCACTGCTCCCCACTCCGTCCAGCCCAGAGTCACCCCCTGGGATCCAAAGTCCCGGGAGGGTGTCTGATCTCGGCTCACCTCCTGATTGTCCCCAGGCTGGGAAGAGGAACGGTTTGCCCCCCTTAGTGCCTGACAGTGAGTACCTGGAGTGGCCCTTCCCCCAAGACTCCACACGAGAAGCACGGGCTGGTGCCCAAAGGGGGCTCCCGAAAGGGGGCATGGATGTCGAGCATTAAGGCTCCCACCCTTCTTTGCAACTGTAAACTCCTGCATCTAAAACGCGTAGCTGGGTGCCTGGTGCACCACCCGTGACCACAGTCAGTGACAGCTGCTGGTGTTGGGCTTGTTCCAGTGGAGTCCTGGCCACCCGAGTGACATCCTCAAATAAACCTCATCCCTCGGGGCAGCCCCGGCCAGCCTCCGTCCCTTGCCACCCTGGCATCCTGGCCGTGCTGAGGGCAGGTTCGCTCTGGGGCCTCTTCTCACTGCACGCGGTTGACCCAGCACATGTGAAGGGAACACAAGGCCTGACTGCATGCAGCGTCTGCCCTTTGCCTGGGCACGGGCCACTTCTTGGGGTACTCTTTTGTTCCACAAGCATGTAGTGAGCAACATCTATGCGCCAGGCTCTGCCCTGGGCACCAGGATGGAGCAGAGAACAGGGAGAACAGAGTTCCAGCCGCACAGCAACAGACCCTGGACTTGCGGTCACAGGATGCTGACTGACATGGGACGGTGTCTACACTGTGCATGGAAGGACGATTAGGAATTCAGGGGATATCCGATGGCCGATGGCCCAAGAGCGCCCACCCGGAAGGCATGCCTTCCTCAGCATCTATGTTTTACTGTGTGCCCGTCCTGTGCACGCAGGTGGGTGCAAAAAGTGTCCCAGCCTCTAGGCACCACCTCTCTTTCCAGCCACTCATAGCGGAGCCAGCCGAAGCTTGCTGGCAGTCGAGGTGGAGAGGCCCAGGGGACGCAGCACTGCCTGTGAACTTTCTGGAGGAGGCTGGAGTTTGAGAGGCGCTGGGAAGGATTGGACCAAATATATTCCACTCCCGCTGCCTGGGCCACCAGCCGTTCTCTGTGAATCCGCAGGGATTCCCTGTGGGCTCTACAAGCAGACCTGGGAAGGACCCCCGGGTGCCGCCTGGGGACAGGCTTGGCCCGCGCCACAGGCTGGAGCC
This sequence comes from Mirza zaza, assembly GCA_008750895.1. Classification (NCBI taxonomy): domain Eukaryota; kingdom Metazoa; phylum Chordata; class Mammalia; order Primates; family Cheirogaleidae; genus Mirza; species Mirza zaza. Next base: position 203,223 of record VSMD01110474.1, on the reverse strand, counting down.
CAGTAGGTCCCACCTGGAACATGCCATGCCAGAGTTTGGTTCGTGTTCTCTCCGTGTGCAACACGCACACCTTCAGCGCCAATCCTTGTCGCTGTGTGCGTCTGTCGTCCGAGTGTGTTAGCTCTGGCCGGGCTTGTGCATCCGGAGAACGTCTAGATTTCACTTTCAGTTCTGGCTTCAGTAGGCTTTCTGGTAGGTTCGAGATATTTTCTCTCTCTAAAAATAACATGCTCGGAAGCTGTTCTACTTAAGGGCAGAGCCTCCTCTTGCGGCGTTCGTGCCTCTGATATTAACATTCAGATAAGGCATGTCAGGGTTTCCCTGTCATGACACGTTCCCTCTAAGCAGAGCCGCAGGCAGGGGTTAGGAGCACGAGATTCTCTGCAGGAATGCTTCTTCCGAAAACCGTCACAGCAGGGAGGGGATGGGAGAGGAAGGGGAGGGAGGTCTCCACTGGGAGACTCTGGAGGGTAAATCGTGGCACAGCAAAAGGTGTCCCGCCCGAGGCAAGGGCCAGACTTCTGCCTCCCTGCCGCCCCTCGCAAGTCACTGGTAGGAGGTGCTGAAAGGAGTTGGGGCTTCGCCTTCCTGGCTCTCTGCGGGCAGTAGCTCTGGCCCCAGGGAAGTCTCTGGGGTTTTAAGCCCTGGTCACGGGCAGCAGCTGGGGAACAGGCCCAGCTTCCAGCAAAGGGGTCCTGAGCCGGACCCAACAGCACCCTCTACACTATCTTTGCACCACACTGGGCCTTTTCTTATTTTCTTCCCATGTACCTGAAAAATTTTATCTACCCTTCTTCCACCTTGCCCCTCCAAAAATTCCAGCCTCTCTCTACCTGTTGCTGGCACCAAGTGAAAGCATACCCACCATGTGCAGAAAGAGAATGAATAATATAAAGAAAGCATGAGTGCCCCCCAAACCCCAAGTTTCTGACCTAGTTGTCAGAAGACCCTCCCTCTGCTGAGCAGATGGTGGGTGGGGAGGGCCAGTAGGAAGAGCCAGGCCAGGGGCCTCACCTGAATTTGGTGACTGCATGATTCAGAGCAGGTCACCTCACCTCCCCTGTGTGGGGCTCGCTTCCCTCCCTCGCAGAGTGGGTAATGTTTCCCCAGCCCCGCCAGGAGAAATCTGGGAGGCAGTGGAGGAAGCTGATCCAACCAGAATGACCAGGACACAGTAAGACAGAGGGGAGGTGTGGCCAGCCCATCCTGCCCCTGCAGCCCTGCAACACCCTAAGGAGTCAGAGAAGAGTGCTAAAGTCACTACTGGGTTCTGAGGGCCCGTGGCCTCCTACCTGGGCCTCGGCCTTGAAGCCACTCCTTGTGTGCCCTCTGCCCCCAGCAGCGGCCACTCCCCTGGCCCTGCAAGGCCTGGGGAAGTGCCCTGGACAGCCTCCTACCTCGGTAGCACCTACAGCTGCATCCTCTCCCAGCCCATAGGTGACACGGAGCCCAGCCTGGGGCAGGCAGAGACGTCCACCTGCATTCCTGTGCACAGCAGTGTGTGTAAGGCCCTGCACTGGCTGCAGAGTGACAGGGAAGAAGGCTGCACCTCATAGGACCCCCATGGGACCCTTGGTGTAATTAGGGAATAATATACCCATCATTCTCAATACCTGTATGGCTTGGCACAGTTTACTACAACCTTTCACATGTATGCTATCTTTGAACGTCATTTGTTCAACATTTGATATCTTTCAACATCATTCCAATGGAGGACTCTTATCCCCATTTCACAGATGAGGGAAAATGAGGCCTAGAGCTCCAAGGCCACCCAGGTAATGAGCGGCACAGCCCAGACTGAGAATATATTAAATTCCCATGCTTTCTGCTGAGCCACGCTGAAACCGGACTTAATGAGGCTGAAGTCTTGGAGGGAGTAAAACAACATCATAAATAACTTCTGGGGCTCTGGGCTTTCTTTTTTAATAATTGTTTTAGCAAAGTCAGAGGCATTACGGAACATGCTGTTTTGCAACCTGCTGTCTTTTTTTTTTTTTTGTCTCCTTAACAATATCTTGTGAACATTTCACCACATCGTTAAATATTCTTTTACTGGGCCATCATTTTTAATGGCTGTATGGTATTCCATCACATGGATGCCCCATAATTTATTTAGCCAATCTCTGTGTTGGACCTGTGAGCTATTTCCAGTTCTTCGCCCTCATAAACAAGGCTGTGATGAGCATCCCTGGGCATAAATCTTTGTGCCCATTCCAAATTGCATCCCAAGGGGCAAAAGGGATACATTCTTTTAGAAAAGATTTCTGATGTCTATTACCACGTTTCCTGAGGCTGTTCATTTCCCCTTGTTCTCAAAGATGGTAAAAAGTTTTTAAATAACCCCAAATTTTAAAAATTGCATCACTGTCCTCAATGAGCGGGTAATCAGTCATGTGACTTGGGCAGGTCCCCTCCCTCTCTGGTCCTCTGTAAATTCATGTATTAAAGGAGGGGTTAGATAAGCTGGGCCCAGCTTTTTTCTTTTTTCTTTTTTGCTTCACACATTCTCACAGGGCTCAGGGAGAGCCCCAGACTGCTCAGGTTGCAGCAGCTCAGAAGAGGGAATAAGCCCTGTGGGCTCCCTGGAGGAAGTGGGGCCTGGGCCTCCCCTAAAAGTTCACAGGGTGGGGAAGAGGCATGGATGGGAGAGGGAGTCTGGGTGGAGGCCCGGCAGCCTCAGCCACGCTGAGCTTAGAGATGGGCTGGTGGAGTCTCGCTCTGCCCGGGCTGTCAGGGTCTGCTGCACAGACTTCCTGGACTGCAGGTCCCAGTAATTCGGCACAGGGATAGGAGGGGCTTTAGGGACACGTGTACCTCACAGACTGATGTCTGAAAGCACATAAGGACCTCATGGGCTTTCTGTGTTGCCCTTTAAGGGAGTAAAACTCCTGTCGTTGGGAGCACGTAAGCAGAGATTGGCTCCCGTGAACAGGGATCCTGCCCCAGGTGAGGGGTGGAACCAGGTGTCACCAGGTGTGATTTTCTGGTTCTGATACGTGGGACGTTGGTGATATTTCCTCACTGTGCTTTCATTTCCAAGCTGAAGATCAGGGAGCTATGCCACACTGGTTCACTGGCTTGGGCATTGGCCGACCGAACGAGTACCCGCCGTGCGCAAGGCACGGTGCTAAATGCTGGGCATTCACTCGGCGTTGGCGGGGACCGTGAACTGTCACAGAGCCTACGCTCTGAGGGAATCGGGCAATAGAGCAACTGTCACTAAATAAATGAATGGCTGCATACAGATTCACACATGGCCCTAAAGACGACAAAAGCTATCAAAATGTGAAACAGGGAGTAGAGAATGATCCTTTCTGGGGAGGCGGAGTCCAGGAAAAGTTTCAAAAAAAAAGGGACATTAGCGATGAGACATAAAGGATAAAGAGCGGATGGATGAAATCTGGGGAGAGTGGAAAGGCGTTCCAGGCGGAGGGGGCAGCATGTGAGAGGCTGGTGGCCGGAGGGAGGATGGGACCAGGGACGACCTCCAGAGCCAGGGCGGCTGGTGCACAGCCCAGGAGGGGAGAGCGGGCGCAGAGGAGCAGGGAGGCTACGGGGCCCTCCAGGCAAGAAGGCAGCAGCCGCGGGCTGCAGGCAGGGGTGGGCGCGGGCACAGTGCTCAGGGGAGAGCAGGGGCGGGAGGAAATGGGCTCAGGGAGTAGAAGCAGGGCACCGAGTTCTGTGGCTCTCACCGGCTCAGGTGAGCGGAGCTCCGCAGGTGCCTAGCGTGGAGCAGGGCTCCTCCTTCCCCGGAGCCCCAGGCCTGCAGGCTGGGCTGGGAGGCTGCAGAGCAGAGGGGCAGCCTTTGCTTTTCTCCTCATTCAGCGTGTGGCAGGGGCAGGAGGTGGGGGCCAGGCAGGGGTTCCCCACATGGCCCTTCACACTGCTGCCTGTTGCCTAGAGACCCTTTGTGTAGAATGCGACTTCACTGCTGGCCTCGCCAGACCCACATGTGTGCACACACATGCACACACACGCACACACACGTGCTGCTCCTGCTCACACGCACAAAGGGAGCTCTGGGGAAATTGGCGCTGGAGGCCACAGGGGACCTTCCAGCCCAGCCTAAGCAGAAAAACTAATCCTCCGCCAGATCTGCTGAGTTCTGACCGAGGGGGGACACTGGATAATGTCCCAGCCCTCACCATCGTACTAGGATATTAGGCGCCCCAGTGTGGCAGATGGGGAAACCAAGGCAGAGCAACACAACTCACCCAAGGCCACACACCCACAGATGGGGAAGGTGGCTTCAACCGCTACCTGTCAGCTGCCCAGTCCAGGAGTCCTTAGGTTAAGCCCGGATGCTGGAGGGACACACAGGAAGACTAGGATCATAGGAGACGGAGTGAACGCAGGCAGCCTGGTCTGGCCCTAAAACCCCTGGGACTTGGAACTGGCAGAGCTGTCCCCCGAGACTCGCTCACTCACTGTGGCTGATCGGACTCAGCAGCTCTCTGCCTCGGTTCACCCATTTGCACATGGGGATGTTAGACGTCACGCTCACGAAGAGGGGTGAGGATCGAGGAGGGAGTGTGTTTTGAATGGAAACAAAAGCGTGGTACCAGCAGCGGATGGCGTTGTCAGCATCATTATTAGCGTCATTAATAATGGCGCGAGTAACAAACGGCAAGTGTGCGGGATTGCATGGTGCATAGAGGGGCGCCCGCTAATTCCCCTCACGCTGCCTGGCGCTCTGGGCTCCGCACGGCCTCCACCCATCCATCACCCCAGAGTGCTCCTGGGCCCTTCTTGCAGGGAGGCAGGGGCTGCGGGAGGAGGAGGAGGAGATGGGAGGGGCCCAGCCTCTGCCCCTCCACCAACCTCGCCCCACCCCACCCACCCAGAAGGATTGGCACCTGCAGCCTCCTTCTCACAGAGACGAAGGCTGAGCTGCCTGCAGGGAGGTCTCGGGCCTCAGCGCGCAGCAGCAGGTGGAGTGGGGCAGGGCCCTTCAGGAGGTCTGCTGGGGGGCGGGTTCAAACCTCTCCTCTCTCTTTCCCACTTGCTTCTCCTTTTCCATGTGGAAGAGGCCCAGAGCATGGCGGGAAGGTGGAGAGACCTGAGCCAGCCTCCCAACCCTGACAAATTCCTCAGACTCTTACCTCTTGGCCCTGCCTCAGTTTACCCAGAGACATGGCTCCTTTAGGGAAGGGGCTTCCATCAAAGGAAACCCAGATTGAACATTGGGACATAATGCCCACCCCCCAACTTCTTCCAGCTCTCCAAAGGCTGTGTGAGAATGCGCTGGGGACTGGGGGAGCCTGAGTGGGTTCCAGGAAAACCTCCCCCTCTCTCTGGAGCTGGGATGGCTCCCAACATATGAACCAGTCCGCCCTGGGATTGTTTGCTCCTGGAAGGCAGCTGGTGCCGCTCTGCCGGGCCTCGGCTGGGCAGATGTTTGCCTGGCAAATGACCTGGTGACTGGAGGCCCTCGCAGCTGCTCCTGATCTTGGCTCCACGGTGTACTGATAATTGCTTAAACCTGGCAATCGGGGCGCTGGTGGTAGTGATGGAAATGCCCTGGCCTGCAGTGTCTGCCAATTTCCATGGTGTAAATACTCCCACCACGGCTGATTTCAATCTGCCGCTGTGACATCACTGAGCATGGCATGGAGTAGACATGTGCATCATTTGTTCTTTTTTGCCTCTCTCTTTTTTATTTTTTTTTTGAAAAAGAGTCTCACTCTGTCACCCAGGCTACAGTGCCGTGGCGTCATCATAGCTCACTGCAACCTCAAACTCCTGGGCTCAAGCGATCCTCCCACCTCAGCTTCCCAAGTAGCTGGGACTACAGGTGCATGTCATCATTCCTGGCTATTTTTTTCTATTTTTTGTAGAGAGGGGGGGGAGGGTCTCACTCCTGCTCAGGCTGGTCTTGAACTCCTGACCTGAAGCAATCCTCCTGCCTTGGCCTTCCAAAGTGCTGGGATTACAGGTGTGAGCCACTGCACCTGGCCCATAATTGGTTCTTGTGAGCAGGTGTAAGCAGGCTCTGGTCCACCACTGGCTCAACCTCCCAAGGCACAGCTTCCTGGGACCGGTGTAGGAGATGGGGGTCGGGGTCTGCGGATGAGAGGCTTGGACTATGACAGGGTCCTCCTTAGCATCCCCCAGGTCTCCCTCCAAAAAGGCCACTTCCCTCTTCCAAATCATATTCCAGTCTGGCTCCCACCTTCTTCCCACCTGCTGCAGCCCCCTGATCCCTCCCCACACCCCCATAAGTGATCTCTCACCAAATTATTCCAGTTCCCCTGAAGCTCTCACGCCCATCCTCTCGTTCTCATCCACAACTCACTCACACTCACAGTCCTTCCCTCCCCGGCTTTCATCTGAGCTGCCCCCGCAGCCTCTAGCCTCAGCTCCTCTGCCCCCCACCCCTGCCCGCACAGGCTCTCCTTCATACAATTGATCTTTATCACACACACACTTCACTGTAGCAATCCCTACATGGGAAACCCCTCGTGGCTTCCCACTGTCTCTGCAGAAGGCGTAAACCTCTCCATCTGGTATTCTCCATGGTGCTGGCTCAGGCACCCCCTGCCCTCTGAGTGCACACACACTCTCCTCCTACATCCTTGCAAATAGTCTTTTATTAAGCTCTCCCCAGAGACTGTTTGTTTCCTGCTGGGACCCTGACAGATATAGCAAGGAAGAGCTATTTATCCATCGGCTCTATCCCACATGGAACAGGCTGCTACAAGAGGGAGTGAGCTCCCTGTCACTAGAGGTGATCAAGCAGAGGCTTGTCTGGCATGTTATCAAAGAAATTTCAGTATGAGTTGGGGCTTCAATTAGAAGACACCTGCCTGATGGTCCCCCAGGCCCTGAGAGCACCTGCCCTCGTGCCTGCCTCGCGAAAAAGCATCCAGCCCCAGTGCCTCAGTGGTTGTGTTTAATGACCCTGTCACAGTCACCCGTCAGCACCCTGGGCCAGGCCCTGTCACAGCCTCTTACTGCCAGCCCAGGCTTGCACCCAGGCTCTGAGAAACACAGGATAGAAGGGATTCTTCCTCCTCCCTCTTCCTCCTCCTTTGCCTGCAACCCAGCAGCAGATGAGGCAGTGGCGACACTGCTGGGGTAGAGCAAAGGTGGAGGAGAACAGGGCCCCAGTAAGGACAGAAGACCCATTTTAGAGATGGGGAAACTGAGTCCCAGAGCAGCAGCATGTGCCCCCAAGTTCCATAGGAAAAGTGGTGCTCCACTTTCCTGGTACCCTGCTAAAGACCTCATGTTCGCCCCTCGGCCTTGTCGGTGCCATTGTCCGGACGTGGCACAGTGTCGGGGGATGACAATACACCACTCCTGTGTGTGCGTCTGCGGTGGAAGTGAACACAGGATCTAAACTTCAGCTTCTCTTACCGGCCCCCGCTCCCCACAGGAGGAGACACTGAGCAGTCTCCAGCCCTGCTGTTTCCAGCTTGCCGTTGGCCAGTCTGTGCACCTCAGTTTCCCCAGCTGTCGGAAGATACTGGCACTGTCTGGGATGACGTATTTGCAAGCACCTTGCACAGTGCCTGGCACTTGGTGATACTCGGCCATGGCCATTCCCTTTCCTTTCATGGGGATCAGCCTTACTGAAGTATAACCTACAGCCAGTAAAGAAAGGGCTTCCCTTTTAAGTGGAAGCTAGTGAGTTTAACAAAGGTCCAAATCACTGTCGAGATATAGAGCATTTCCGGCAAGCCCCAAATTTCCTCGTGCCCCTTTGCAGTCCTCCCGATCTGGGCTGCAGGTGACCACTTACCTGCTTTCCGTCACCATAGATTTGTTATTGCCTGTTCTAGAGTTTCATGTGAAGGGAACCCCGCACATGTCCTCTTTGGGGTTTGGTTTCTTGCATTTGGCATGACGACGTTTTACGTCTCTCTGCGGTGTCGTGTGCATTAACCAGTTCACTCCTTCTGACGGTTGAGCAGTCCTCTGTGGCATGAACATCTCACAGCTCACTCACTCATCCCGTTGTGCCCGGGTCCAATGCCTAGGAGTAAAGCCGACATACAAATCCGTGTGCAGGTGTCTTATGGACATATTTTCATTTTTCTTGGGTAGATATTTAGGAGTGGGATTGCTGGATCCATTTGGGATTGATTTTTGTGTACAGTGTGAGGCAAGAGTCAAAGTTCAGGTTTTTGCTTATGGATGACCAATCATTTCAGCGCTATTTTTTTTTAAGACTATTTTTTTCCTATTGAATTGCCTGACACTCATGTCAAAAATCCATTGGCCACATATGTGTGTGTCTCATTCTGGTCTCTGTATTTTGTTCCATTTATCTATATGTCATGATGATGGTAGCTATTTGACAACTTATTTTATATTATTTTTAAAAATACTCCATCTGTTTTCTGAAGTATCGGCATCCCATTGGCAACATGAGAGTTCCAGCAACTCTGCACACTTTCCAGCTTTTATTGTTGTTAATTTAACATTAGCCATCTAAAAAAGTATATGGTGCTGTTTTGTTGCAGTTTAATTTGCATTCCCCTGGTAACAAATGATCTTTTTTTTTTTTGAGACAGAGTCACTTTCTTGCCCAGGCTAGAGTGAGTGCCGTGGCGTCAGCCTAGCTCACAGCAACCTCAAACTCCTGGGCTTAAGCAATCCTGCTGCCTCAGCCTCCCAAGCAACTGGGACTACAGGCATGCGCCACCATGCCTGTCTAATTTTTTTCTATATATATTAGTTGGCCAATTAATTTCTTTCTGTTTATAGTGGAGATGGGGTCTCGCTCTTGCTCAGGCTGGTCTCGAACTCCTGAGCTCAAATGATCCGCCCACCTCGGCCTCCCGGAGAGCTAGGATTACAGGCTAGGATTACAGGCCTTTGTTACAGGTGCCCGGCCGGTAACAAATGATCTTAATCATCTTTTATCTATGTATTTGCCATCTGGGTCTCTTGTTTGGGGAATGTCCAAATATTTTGCTCATGTTCAAAATTGGGTTGTTTTATTTCTTATTGAGTTGTGAAGTTTCTTTATATATTCTATATGCAAGTCTTTTATCATTTACAAATATTTTCTCCAATATTTTCACTTTCTTACTAATCTAAGACCAGAAGTTTAAAATCTTCATGAATTCTAATTTATTGAATTTTTTTATTGCTTGTGCTTTCCATGTCTAATATAATAAATGTTTGTCTAACCCAAAGTCATAAAGATTTTCTCCCATGTTTTCTTCTAGTAATGTAGTAGTTTTATGTATCACATTTAGGCCTATGATCCACTTGAAGTTAACTTTTGTGTATGGTGTGAGGTAAGAGTCAAAGTTCAGGTTTTTCCTTATGGATGACCAACTGTTGCAGCATAATTTTTTGAAAGACTATTTTTTCTCAATTAAATTGCCTAGCACCTATGTCAAAAATCAATTTGCACATATGTTTGGGCCTAATTCTATCCAGTCTATTTTGTTTCAGTTATCTATATGTCATAATTATGGTAGCTATTTGGTGAGTCTCAAAAATGGTAGTTTGAATCACCTAATTTTGTTCTTTTTCAAAATAGTTTTGGTTATTCTATGTCCTTGGTATTTCCATATACATTTTCGAATCAGCCTATCAATATTCATAAGAAAAAATGCTGTAATTTTTATTAGAATTGCATTAAATCTACAAATAATATGGGGAGAATTAACCTCTTAACAAAATTGAGTCCTCTGATCTATGAACACATTATATCTCGGCCGGGCGCGGTGGCTCAAGCCTGTAATCCTAGCTCTCTGGGAGGCCGAGGTGGGCGGATCATTTGAGCTCAGGAGTTCGAGACCAGCCTGAGCAAGAGTGAGACCCCCATCTCTACTATAAATAGAAAGAAATTAATTGGCCAACTAATATATATAAAAAATTAGCCGGGCATGGTGGCACATGCCTGTAGTCCCAGCTACTTGGGAGGCTGAGGCAGCAGGATTGCTTGAGCCCAGGAGTTTGAGGTTGCTGTGAGCTAGGCTGACGCCATGGCACTCACTCTAGCCTGGGCAATAAAGTGAGACTCTGTCTCAAAAAAAAACACATTATATCTCTCCATTTATTTGGGTTTTATTGGATTTCTCTCATCAATTTTGTAGTTTTTAGTACATAAATCTTGAATATATTTTGTTAGATTGATTTTCAAGTATTAACATTTTATATTTTTATGCTATGGTAAATGGATTTTTTAAATTACAATTTCTAATTGTTCATTGCTAGTACACAGAAATACAATTGAATTTCGTATTTGACCTTTTATCCTGAAACCTTGACAAATTCATATGTTCTAGCTGCTTCTTGGTACATTCTGTTGGGATTTTATATGTAGACAATTATGCCATTTGCAAATAAGCACAGGTGTTTTTGGTTTTTTTCTTTCCAATGTGGATGCTTTTATTTCTTTTTCTTGCCATATTGCACTGGCTAGTCTTCCAGTACAATGTTGAATAGGAATGATATTAGTGAACATTCTTGCCTTGTCCTGACCTTATGGGGAAAGGATGCAGTCTCTCATTATCAATTATAATAGTAACCCCTTATCAGGTTAGGGAAATTCTTTTCTATTCCTAGGTTGCTAAGAGTTTTTATCATGGATGAACATTAAATTTTGTCAAATGCTTTTTCTATATTTATTGAAATTATCATATAGTTTTTCCAATTTAGTATCTTGATATGGTAAATTACATTACTTTTTTTCAAATATTGAACTAAACTTGCATTTCTGGGATAATCCTTCCTTGCTTATGATGTATGAACTATTTAATTTATGTTAAAATTCAATTTGCTAATATTTCATTAAGGATTTTTACATCTGTGTTCACAAGGGATATTGATCTGAATTTTTTTCCATTTTAATTCCTTTATCTGTTTTGGTATCAGGATAATACTTTCTCTCAATAAATGAGTTGAGAATGGTTCTATATCCATTTGAAGTAACTTTTTATTTGATGGTAGACATTGTGAATTTCATGTTGCAGAGGACTAATCTTATTGTAGTTCTTAAAAAGAGTTTGCCTTTGTTTTAGCATACAGTTAGGTTACTTATATGTCATTTTAATGCTTGAAAATCTTATTTTTTAAGTTCAGTTAAGGTGAGCCTAGGATATCCTTGACTCAGAGTTTGTTTAGGCCTATTTCTAAGGCATGACCCATTCTGACTTAATGTCTTCTATGCCTGTATAAACTTTGGGAATCGTTTAGCTTGGAGCTCTTTGGTCATTCTTTGCTGAGCTTGTGACATTTTACCCTAAATATCCACATCTTAGAATTTGGCAACAGAATCTGGGGAATTCTACAGAGATTTCCAAAGCTTTTTCTCTGCATAGCTTCCTTATGTTCAGTCCTCTGCCCCCCACATTCCAGCTGCTTCAGCCTCCCCAAGTGCCAACCCGTCATCCCAACTGAGAATGTTCACGAAGCTCTCCTTGGGCTCCTCCTCCCTCCCCACAGGGACCCAGAGGTCCCTGATGGGGCCTCTGGGCTGGGGTGATCATAGGGTCCACCTTGTTTGTTTCTTTTATCTCCGGATTCGAAGTCAAGAGCTGCCTGCGGTCAATGCCTGAAAGCAGTTGATTCATATATTTTGTCTGGTTCTCCAGGTGTTTGTGGAGGTAGAGGAAGTCCAGTCTCAGTAACTTCAACATGGCTAGAAGTGGTCATCTCTCTTTCCTTGCTGTCATCCTTTCCATCTGTCACACCTCTGACAGCAGAAGACACCCTCTCTTCCTACAACCCGGACATGCTTGAGGGGAGGAAGCCTGGGCATGGCAGGGAAATGGCCATGCACGCCCTGTCCCCTCTGGACAGCCTCCCTCTTCAACCCCTGCCTGCTTTCTCTGCCCTGCTAAGGTTTCCTTGCAGCCGAAGCCTGGTTTAGCCTTTCAAACCTAACAGATCATAACCAACAGGCTTTGAGGCTTTTTGTGGCCAGCACTGACATGGGTGCTCTTACAAGAATCGTTTTTTTTTTTTTTAAGTCCTCACAGTATTTCTCTAAGGATTACAGCTGTACTGTTCCTTTAGCCGTTGCTCCGGGCTGGGCACCATGCTAAGCATGCCACACACATGGTTCCATCAAATACTCAGGGCAGTCCTGTAATATAGTTACCCCTGGCCCCATTTTGCAGATGAGGACACTACGGTACAGAAAGGTTGAGTGACTTGGTGGAATGCCCACGTCCTACAGCTGGGAAGTGCGGGAGAACTTTCTAAGAAGCACAGAGATTGAAATTCCGGGAGCCCTGCTCTCCCCGACACCACGCTGGCTCATGCAGAGCCCCCTTGCCATGGCTGCTGTCCTGGGGGCCTGGAGTCTGGCTTCCTCTGGGCCCTTCTCCTCTAGCCTGTTGGCAGCTGCCCGGTTCCAGGGCTCAGCTCTGCCAGGGAGGGTGGCTGGAAGAGAAGAAGCAGTCACTGAGGTTCTCTGATTCTGTGACCCTCTCAACCAGCCCCTGCCAGCCTAGCCTTTAGCTCCACGACCCTAAGGAGCCCCCGCCCATCTGTAATCCCCTCGTGACCAACTTAGTTCCGGTCCCTGCACTCACACTTCGCGCAGACCACAGGTCACAGGCCTCGTCCTGCCTCTGCTCCTTCTCGTCCCACCCTGGACCCCAGGGGAGGGGGATTGTGAGAGCCTGAGAGCTAACTACCAGGGCTCACAGCTGAAAACAGAATGTGTCCCCTGGGGGAACTCCCAGGACCCCAGGAATCCCTGGGGAACCACTACCCCCAGAGGCTGACACTTGGCTCTAGCCACTGTCGACAAAGAAAATAGTCACTGACCCAAGGTAATGGCTCCGCTGAGCTCACCTGTCTACTCCTGGATGCAGTCTGGTTCCTTAGGGAAGATTATTCTTGTACTGAGGTGAAGGGAACACGAAGCCAAGGGCTGGCCACAAGGCCCTCCTACCTCCTCTCCCTGGCCTCATCACCTTGAACTTCAGTTGGAGCCAGGGAGGCAGGACATCACGATGTCACCCAAGGGCCCAGGCCAGGCTTAGAACCTGGAAGCTCTGCAGACCTGATCCAGGGCACCAAACCCAAATCAGCGCCCAGGGTGCACAGCTCTTGCATGAGAAATGAAATGATGTCCCTCGTTTGGGTAATGTTTTAACCTCATCAGTGTGAAAAACAATAATAATCATAGCAGTAGTTACCACTTGCCAAGTCCTGACTATGAGCCAAGCGCTTCATATACTTTACTGCTAACCCTCACGGTCTATAGGATAGATATTATTACACAACGCCACTTGGCCAGAGAGGAAACTGAGGTGCAAAGAGGTGGGGAAACTTGGTCAGGGCCCCAGAGCCAGGAAGGTCCCTCCAGCCCAGGAGTACTTGTCTGTACTCATCACTTGTCTCGGCCACATGAACAGCAACCCCATCCTTTGCCCAGCTACTCACCAGAACCCATGAGACAGACAGACTTGGCATCAGCATGCCTTCTGACAGATGGGGAAACTGAGGCACCTGGCCTTAAGCCCTCCAGCAGGCCAGCAGCAGAACCGAGACAACAACTTAAGCTTCCCGACCCCTGGAGAGTGACCGCTCTGCTCACACATGTGTGAGCGGTGGAGTTATGCTGTTCCCATGGAAACTCAGTCCTAATTCCAGCAGCCAAGGGTTTAAAAAGAAACCAGTACTGTTTCAGGTCTGGCTTTAGGAGTCACTCAAGTGGGACCACCGCTCATGGGGCGCACATCACTCTAGAGTTTACAAAGCCCTCTCTCGTGTGTCCTGGAGTTTGATCCAAGCTGGGTAGGAATTGTTTTGCCCATTTGCAAGGTAGGAAGCCAGGGGTTCCGAATGGTGACGTGTGTCCCTCTGAACCTTGAACACCTGGTGTGCAGCGCTACAAGGAGGCACGTTTGCAGGCGGCCAGGTGATGCACTGCCCAAAAGGCGCTAATGAGCTGGGGGGAAGGGCAAGGACTTGGGCACAGCCGGGCCTCCGGGTCAGGGCTGACGCCAGGACCTGAATGGCGTGGGCCGCGCGGGACCCCAGGAAGCCGTGGCCTGCAGGCCAACCGCCAGGCCTCTCTCCCAGGGCACTAATTGGGGCTGACTGGGTCAGAGGGGCCCCAGTATCCCACCGGACCTGGTGTGCGGAGCCAGGCAGGGGGCAAGCAGCCTTCATTTCTCCTCTTGTCCCTTTGACCTCAGAGCAGAGGCCTGAGCAGAGGCCACGAAGTTGCCTGTGGGGACCTGGAATCTGAGCTAATGAGGTGACTTCCAAGCCCAATCTAGACCAGCTGGGGCTGCAGGGGACAGGCAGCCTGGGACCTCCTCTGAGCCCAGCACCTTGGGTGCCCGGGGGCCAGCAAGCATCCGGCAAGTGTATTCCGTGTGCTGCTAACAAGTATGCCAGACGACAGGTGTAGACAGGGACCGGCCGGCACACTGAGAGGCGTGGTCATCCTGTGTGTCCCCTGGCAGACCCTCCACCCCACTTGCTATGGTAATAACATCTCTCATTGATCAAGCACTCACCCCAGGCCAGACACTGTGCTAAGCACTTTACATTCATTATCTCATTAAATTCTCATAATCAGCCTAAAAAAAGGAACTATTATCCCCCTGTTAGATATGAGGAAACAGGGCACGGAAAGGCTAAGCCATGTGCCTAGAGTCACATAGACAGGAATGTTGCAGTCCAGGAGGCAGATGGAGGAGGGTGGAAGGAGGCCCAGAGTCAGGCTGGCAGGGCAATGTGCTGGCTGCGGGACAGGGAGAGTGGATGCAACACAGAGAAATGCTAATCCGGGAGGACTTTCTATAGGAGGCAGCCACCGTCTAACGGAGGGGCTGGTATGGAAGACCACAGCGTGACCTTCCAGCTCAGCCGCCTCTCTCCTCCCACCACTCACAGGCCTCCGGCAGCTCGCAGAAGAATGCATGTTCCAGGTTTGGCATCCAAACCTGGTGGGTCCAGATCCTGCGTTTCTATGGCAACCGTATCCTTAATAGCATCCAATAAGGACGTTGTTTGGCTGCAGTAAGCACACACGATCTTTGATTACTGCCGAAGGTATTGAGAAGCAGCCCTCCCCCTCTCCAAGGGCCCCCACCCGTCCTTGGAAAAATAGATGCTGCCCCCACTAAAAAAGCGGGGAGATGGAAGCGGGGGAAGACCTCACACAAGAGAGGGGGAAATAGGAAAAGAATCAATGTTTGCGTTAATAGAGTTGCCCGTTCAGCGTTTCTCCTCTTTTATGGATTTAGATAACATGCTCGTCAGGGATATCTTCATTTCCCAGAGCAAAGAAATTAATTAATCACTAATGGCTCAATCCAGAAATTAATTTGTGCTACCTTCTTAAAAGTGCCGTTATTAATCTATTGACAGTGTGGTGCTGGCACTGGGTGTCCACGAGGGTCTGGGGCACTTGGGCTGACCTGTACTTGATGGGCAGTTCCAGAGGCTAGACTCAGGCCACTCAGGGGTGGAGACCGGGGCGCGGGCCCAAAAAGGGGGTCTGGGGATGCGATGGGAAGAGCACTAGGCTGGGAGTCCTATGACTCTAATGCTAGGGGTGACTTTGGGCAAGTCCTTTGGGGTCTCAGCATTCCCACCTGTGCACCGAGGAGGGTTGGACTTGAGCAGTACTTTTCAAACCTCCTAAAACTGCAGAGTTCGTTCAGTAAAACAGCGTGCAGAATCCCAGTGTTCCAGACACATGGGCAGGAGAGGGTGGGAGTCCTAGAGCCCCTTGGCTCTGCCCCCCTCTCTCCCCGGTTATGGTCCCCAGGGCTTTGCAGAGCAACATGGGACACTCTTAGAGAGAGGGTCTCAGGGGTTTTGTCCTTCAGGGGGGTGTCCCTGGTTCATCTCCCCTTCCGCACCCTGTCAGCTCTAGCACAGACGCTCGGTGCTGGTCTGGCAGCGCCAGGAGGGCTGGGCCTGTCTTGCCCACTGCTGTACCTTTGGGGCCCGGGACAGGGCCTGTACACAGTAGGCACTCAATAAGTGTTTATCGCATGAGTAATGATTTGGCTTCAGGCAATCAGGATGGGGAGGACTGGCCAGGTGGGTGGCACCATAGGAAAAAAGGAGGGAGCCTGGAAGAGTTTGGCCCGTGAGGAGAGGAAGGCAGAGGGTGGCCCAGGGGCTAAAGGTCAGGGGCTGAAGTTCAGAGGGCAGGCTGGTAGGGGCAATGGGCACTGGGTGCCCAGGCTGGTGCTGGGACAGGGAGACGAAGTGGCAGTCCACAGTGGCACGTGCTAACCAAGCCAGGCACGGCTCAGTCCATCCTCGCCACAACCCACGAACGTGAGTATTGCTAATTCCCCATGACACAAATGGGGGCATTGCCCAGGGCCCCCAGCTGGGAGGGACAGCCACTTCCCAGTCCAGGCATCATGGCTCAGGGGCCACACTCTCAGCCACACACAGCCCACTCCCACGTTGTGGCCGGTGAATACTCTGCTGCTTCTCTGGGATACGAGAGTCTGCACAGAGATGTCCTCCCCCGGCCTGGCTTGACCCAGGATGCGGGCAGAGTGCACCTCATTGACCGCATTTGGCGGATGAGGAAGTGAGGCTCAGAGACACCAAACCAGCATGCACGGCCCCAGGGTAGGAGGCCCCAGGCCTCCTGGCATCCACCTTGAGCCGGCTGAACGGCATGGGGTGGCCTCACCTGACAGAGAGTGGGGTCAGCTCAGCCCAGCTCCAGCTACAGGGAAAGGCCAAAGAATCTGACTGCGTGCAGAATGACTCATTAGCATGGCTGGGTTCCAGAAGAGCCACAGGGACACGTGGATATGAGAGCTGGAAGGGGCAACCAGATCGTTTTAGAGATGGGGAAACTGAGTCCCATAGGGGGTAAGTGTTGACCAAGACCACCCAGCAAAGGAAGACAGGATTCCCTAGGGTGAGACCCTGAGAGAGAACATGTCCCTGGCAGGATTTCATATCCCCTGTAGGATGGCACCTCTCTGCCCTTGTGCCTTAGGTATGGGTCTTGCTAGAAACTGGAGCGGGGACAGGATGCCTCTCAGGCTACAGGGAGGCCTGGGTATGTGAAGCAGCAAGTGAGCTGGCCAGGACACGGCAGGGTGGAGATGACCTCCCAGGCAATCTGCAGGCCTTGGGAGATGCAACAAAAATGAGCTCCTGCTGGGTGAGGCATGTCCCCACCCCACTCTGTCCCCAGTGCTTTTCTTAGAAACCAGCATTTACTGAGCACATACTATGTGCCAGCCATCCTGATCTATCATTCCCCTTAGTCTTTGGCACCACCCCCACCCACAGATGGGGAAACTGAGGCCCAGGGAGGCCAGGGCCAGCTCAGCGTCACCCAGCTAGGCACATGACCAGCATGCAGGGAGCCCAGGGACCCGCCGAGCAGGTGTGAGGAGAGATGCATTAGAGAAAGAGCGTGCTCAGTGCGGTTTCCCTGGCGACGCTGGCTGCCCACAGCCACTCTCACCCAAGACAAATAATGGTTATAATCCACAATGTCTGCGGACACTGCAGCCGCAATCTGTGCCGGGGGAGGGGGAGCAGGGAGAGTCTTACAGGCCTTGGAGCCAGAAGAGCGGTGTCCTGGTCCCAGCTCAGCTCTGTTCTCTGTGGGACCCTGGACAAGTGAGCCCCTGTCCTTCATCAGTAAATGGGGTTAAATCCCTCAGGTTTAATGCAAAGACCCAAACAGGGACTCAGGTGAAGGGCTTGGTGAACAGGTGTAAGAGTCCATTACTGCTCCCTGGCTGGCAAGTTTCCTGGCTTTACAGGCCTCCCCTAAAAGTCCAGGAGCCTCCCGCCCACTGACCTCCGCCTTGGGGAGGGTCCATGTCCTCAAGGCCCAGTGTGGGCCACCACCTGCCAGGCTGGTCACCACACCAGGGCAGACGCAGCCAGCTCAAGGCAGCCACATCTGTCTGTAGCTTCCTGTCCAGCAGCTTACAGACATACAGCACGCACACACGCACACCCACACCCCACCACTGCACGCGCACACACACTCCTGTAACTCCCAGCTTACTTGCCCACAGCCACACACATGCACACTCGCCCACGCACAGACACAGCTTCATGTGTACGCATGCGCATGCACACACGTGCTCCTGTTTCTCTCTCTCGTTTACACCCTCCTGTCACAGGGCATGTGGGACAGTCACACTCATCCATCAGCACATGAGCCACGATGCAGACGCACACATGCACGTGCACTTACTCACATCCTGACCATAAACGGGAACCGAGATGGCGGTGGCAGGGAGCGTAAGGGCTGCTCCTTTCAAGGGAAGAAAGTGGGCTAGGTGTCAGCAGAACCCCTTCACCTCACCCCTGCCTCTCTTCTTCCCTCCCCGCTGCAGCCTCCTGGTGTGCTGACACCACCCTGGGGCCACTCCCTGCCTCTCACCATCCCTGGCCAGCTGGGAAGGATCAGGAAGGTTCTCCTCCTGGTCAGGGGGTGCTGTGAGAATCGGAGAGGCCCAGTCACCCGCCTAAGGCCACATTGCAATTCTTGTGATCCCACAGTTAAACCTGATGTCTCCCGTGGTCACCTCCCCACCCGCTACCCCTGCCTCTCCAGCCCGTCAATGCTTCCTTCTCCCAGTGGCTTCCTCCTCATCTCTCTGTCCCTGCCCCACACCTCTGTCTGTCTCTCCTGGTGTCTCTTTGCTGCTGTGGCCCAGTGTCTCTGTCCCTCTTTGTGGCTCCCCCTAGCTCTCTCCCTGGGCTGGGTACAGAAGCGCGTGGCTCTCCCAAGGGTGCTGTGCACCTAGCCTGTGCACCTTGAGCCAAGAGAGAGGGCAACTCACGGACCCTCCGCACTGACCTGACCATCCCCCCAACCCACTGAGACCCCGGCGCAGGCCCTGGGGCTGTGTGCTTTGTGCGTGTGTGTAGAGGGCTACTCACCCCCTCTCGTCACTATTTTGCTCCCCAAGGGGCAACAGGGGCTTGGGGGTTACCAGGCTCTCAGCCAGGCACCTCTGTGTAGGGTACAAACCATTTAACATACAGGGTGCCCACTGGCTGGGCTTCCAATTAGGTTGAGCTTGCTTGGGCGGGTTTGGGTAGAAATGGGTGGGTTTGAGTGTGAATGGTCGAGTTGAGATACGATGAGTACGAACCGGGGAGTTGAGCTTGTTTTGGGTTACGTTTGGACTGAATTGGATGGGAGAACTGCCCCTCTGGAAGAAGTGCTGGGGGCTCAGTTTATGTTTGTAAAGTGCTGGCAGCCCTGGGGACATGTGCCTGGTCACCTGTTCCTCACTTAGTGCTTACTGCAGCAGAATTAGGCTCGGCCCCCAGGAAAGCAGAAAGCGACTAAGATGTGCAATGATCCAACCTCGGGAACCCTCACTGTAGCCCTGCCAGGCCAGGCCGCCATTCGGGGGGCGCATCTCTGCTTCCTACAGGGTGTTCCTTAGACAATCAGGCTTTGCATCTGAGAGCCCCATAGGGAGTGTTCCCAGAGGATGGGGGCTGCTAGGTCTTGCAGGGACCAGGGTGTTGGGGCCAGGTTGACTGGTGGTGAGACGGCTCCGTGAAGAGCATTACGTTTTGGGGCATTCTCTCTGCTGCACTCTCCAAGACACACTTGGAGAGTGTGTCTTGGTGGCACTTGTCCTGGTAGCAGTTCTTTAGGTCCTTGGAGAAGCCTGTGTAACCCAATCACCAGCCCCGCTAAGGGTCTCTATTTGCGGTCCTCCTAATGAAGAAGTTGTCTTCTCACAGGGGACTTCTGCACATGATGCTCTGACCCCAAATGTGAGTTATGTGGGGGTCTCTGTCTGCTTGGTAGTCCAGGGAGGGAGGAGACAATTCAGGGACTTCTGATCTCACCAAGTCCCAAAGGGAAGGAAACTCCTCACTTCCTCTAGGTCAAGGGCAGCCCCAAGTTGGAGGATTTGTCCCAGCCTCAGGCCAATGGCTGGGAGAAGCTGCCTCGAAGGCCCTGTCCTGTCTGTACCATGAGAGGAGGAAAGGAAGGGTGGAGTAGAGGGCCTTGGTGATCCCTTCCAGCTGTTAACACCCTCAGGAATCCAGCAACACACGTGGTGACAGCCCCAGAACCAGGGCCTGCTGCATTCCTCAGTGGACCTGGCTAGGGCTCTTCAGCCCGCCCCCGGGGCTGAGGAAATAGTGATTGACGGGCGATGCCAACTCCTCCTGGAGGGTCCTGAAGTTCTTCTTCTTCTCGGCTCCATATCCTTGGCCTCCCTCCCCTCCATCTGTGCCCTTCCCTTCCCCCAAACTGATGTCTTCCTTACTGTGCTTGGTGAGGAGGGTGATGGGAGGCACTGGCCAGGTGAGGCGGAGAGCCCTCTCCCCACCTGACTCCCTCCCCTCCCCACCTTACCTGGGGGCCTGGCTCTGCCTGCAGAGTGACCTAGCTACCCTGCCACAGCCCTGGCCCTGGCAGGAGCCTCTGCCCTGCCCACCAGCCTGGAAATGGTGTGGAGGAAAGGCTCGTCCAGGGACAGCCAGCTTCCCTCCGGGTAGGGGGAGTGACAATTGCATATGCACACTCACACACACACACCTACACACACGCACGCGCGCGCACACACACGTGCATACTCACACCCACGCACACATGCTCACACGCACACACTGACACACACACTGACACACTCATACAAACTTTCACACACACTCACACCCACGCACACATGGTCACACACACTGACACACACACACACACACTAAAGTCCCGAGGAGCTGGGCCAGCCTGTGGGATTGCTGCCAAGAAGGGGGAGTATGGAGTATCATGGGAGCATGTATGAGGAGCACGAAACTCAGACTCACGGGCCAGGGGAAGCTTCCTGGAGAATGTGGGACCTGGAGGATGAAAGGAGTGAGGCAGGTGCAAGGTGAAGGGTAGAGGGCATCAGGAGAGCATCCCAGGCAGGAGTCGCAAAGGCCTGGAGACCAGGAAGAGTGCTCTGGGGAATGCAGCCATCTATCTCTTCTCCTGGGCACTCCCAGGCTCCTTCTCCCACTATCCCTGGATCCCGATGGGCCCTGGCTGTGCATAATCCCATGTAGTCCATGCCTACCTCTCCAAGCCTGGCAGGTCAGGAGAGATGGTACATTCCACTTGTGCTGTGTGACCTTGGGCAAGTCGGTAAGCCCCTCTGGGCCTTGGTTTACCACCAGTTGATAAAGCAGGCAGAAAGTTCCTGAAGACCTCGTTCAGCCAGATAAATCCTCTTTGGGGAACATCCTTGCCCTATTCTAATCCTGCCTGGATGGCGAAGCACGGCAAGTTGCACTATGGAGGGACAGGGGAGGCCGGGCTGTGACCTGGTGGGCTGGGGTGGGTAGGCAGCCTGCTCCCCACCTTCCAGCCCAAACCCGCCACTAATGAGGCCTGTCTGTGGAGTAATTAGACGCAATCACAGCAGGGCGCATTAGGCAGACACGGCCTCCGTGCAGTGGCGGTTCCTGGGACGCAGAAGCCCAGGGCTTTGAACATTGCATTACGGCAGGGGATACGTCCTAATGTCACTTAATTACCCCAGACAGCCTCAGATGTAATCGAGCCTGGATGGGCTGGCAGGAGCGGGTGCAGGCATGCAGAGGAGGCTGATGCATTTATAATGATGCCACTTTGCCAGACAAATCTGGCCCCGGTGAGCTGAAGATGAGGAGGAGGATGGGGGTGGAAGCTGCGGTGGCCTCCAGACAAGGGTACTTTCATTCTCCGAAACCCTAGGACATCTTCATCCTAGGTTGGCCAGATGTCTCCATGTAGCCGCCTAAGGCAGCAGGAAATTGGGGGGTAAGCAGGTCTTCACTTCCCACCCCCTCATCTGAGAGGCCATGTGGGTCATGTTTCCTCTCGTTCTTTAATTTCCTTTCCCATGAAAGGCGGGGGTGAACAACAGGAGTAGTGAGTGGTGGGCACAGGAGGACGTGAGGCTGGAGACCAGGCACTGGGGCGGGGAAGGTGGGTGGTGCCCCAAGGATGCTGTAGGCTGGTTTGAGAGGAAGCCCCATGGGCAGAGGGAAGAACTCTCAGGTGTGAATCTGGACACTGAGCTTCAAGGGAGGACTCCCAAGACAGTGCTCCTGCCAATGCACATCCCTCCAGAGGCCGGAGACCTAGCAACACGAGAACCAGAGGTCTCTGAGAGGCCCTAGAAGGCAGGGACCGTGTCTGCCTTGCTGGCCTATATATTCTGCACCTAGCATAGGGCCTTAGTACGTATCTATCTATGTGAGCAAGTGAACGAATGCTACCCACCATTTGTCCTTCCAGGCTAGTCACCCTCCCTGTCCTCATCTGGGAAATGGGGCCAACGATGCCCAGCTCACCTCCCGGGGCTGTGGTGGCACATGTCTGGCGAGCTAATGACCACAAGGGACTTCAAACAGTTAGGAGCCCTTGACAGAAGAGTAACTGCATCTGTGGACCACTCCCTCTCCCGCCGCCCCAGTCACATCCCACAGGCCCGCACCAGGCCAGGCAGGCCACAGGCCCAGTGGAAAGTAAAGACCTTGTGGCTGGATTGGGGTGAAACTGCCCAAGGCTTGCCAGAGGGGCCAAGCACTCCCCTTTTCCCCTTCGATCTTTCTCCCCTCGTAGGCCTGACTTGTTCCCCACGCACCAGGAAAGCAGGCCTCCGGCATCTCTAGCTGTAGTGCTCCCAGTAATTTCAGGAATGGCTGCTATGGAGGAGAAAGTTCTTTAGGGAGGTTCTCCCAAATAATAACGGGGAGGGGCGTGGATATGGAACACCACTCAGGCGGGGACCTTGCCCGGGGAGTAAGTTCAGAATGCCAAACAGGATGTGTGACTACAAAGGGCATCTGGGCACAAGCCCCCCCATAGATTATCAGACAGACAGAGGGGAGCAGCTTGGAGCACAACCTGCTCGGGGGCATGAACTGAGGCTCAGAGTTGGGAGAGGAATGCGGACGGCGTGGGCTGCAGGGTGTGGAGAAGGGAAGGTGCGGACAGATCATCAAGGTCTCTAAGACCAGGCAAGAAGCTGGGACTCTGTCCTCTCCTTCCCCTGCAGGGACAGTGATAGGGACGGTGACGCCATGATGCATCTTGCAGGCCTATCTCCCCTCCCTCTCCTGGACCACCTACGGCCTTCACAGCCATCTTTGACCTTAGCTTGCTGTGTGACCTTGGTTGACTCGCTGTCCTCTCCACTTGGACACTGAGCAAGCGGGACTATATGGTTGTTACAACTCTTCTAACTTTGACATTCTGTCTGCCTGCCACACAAAGGGGGCTATGGGAAGCACCAGCTCTTTCTAGGGTCCCTGTTGCTGTACCCCAGAGCCCACACGCTCCCTCCATGGGGGCCTGGCAGTCACTGTGCCCCACAGTGACATTGAGGGACGTGCTGTTCTCTACCCTGCCCAATGGGCCATGTGCCAACACCTGCCTTCTCCCCACGAGCCATCCGTCACTGTCGCAGCGTGTCGGTGGGAAGACGGCTTCATTAGCTTCTCCGGAGCCATCCGTCCCCTGGTGCAGAGACAAACGGAGCCCTCCAACCCCCGCCAGCATGGCGGAGCTCAGAGCCCTGAGGGCAGTTTCCGAAGGGCGGCCCTGACCCCTCTGCTCCCTGTGCCGTTCTGCTTGAGGTTATAGGCATCTCCGCCAGGCAGGGTCTCCGGCCTCTCAGGATATATCCCGACAACTCCCTCACCGCCCGTCACCACGCCTGACGTCCCCACCATTAGAGGGGTCACTGAGGCACTTCAGCCCCCACAAGCCCATTAAAATGCAAATGCCTCTGGCAGGAGCAGGAGCGTGGGACCGGGAGCCAGGAGTCCAGGATGCTCCGTTCTCTGCTGTGGGAGTTTGGGCAACTGATTTCCCCTTCCTTGGGAAGCCTGTTTTCCCATCTTTAAATAAAGGACTTAATCTAGAATTTAGATCTTCTCCAAGCCCCTGGATCTCTGCAGTGAGGCTCCACAGGGCAAACTCTGGGATTCTGAGAATATGCCAGTATATCTGAGGCAGAGTAAATGCTCTGAGCCCATCCCCCATAGGACCTGAGGCCACCGAGCCCACGGCTCAGGCTTGTCAGGCACAGCTCTATCAGTCAGAAAACACAGCCCCCCTTCTAAGCCTCTTCTTGAAAAACAGTATCCATTCTGGAACTTCTAGTTAGCAGCCATGACTTTCAGGGACTGCCAAGCAGGAGGCAGTGGGCAGAGTCGAGGCTAAGACCTGCCTTGGCGTTTTGGCTGATAATAGGCCCAGGAAATGGAGCGCAATTTCTTCCCAAGGGCTTTTCCAGACCACCGGGAAATGGTTCTGTGCCCCTGCTGAGATGGGGTGGGGGGGTGCCTGGTACCCCACTCTGGGCCATGTTGAGTTCCCCATGGGTTTAATGGAGCAAAGAGAGCCCCTCCTCCCTACCTGCTTGCTCACCCCGGCAGACGGAAGCCCCTTGGTGTGCAGCGGGCAGAGGGAGAGGTGACTCGCCTGCTTTGTAACGGTGTGCGGAGAAACCGTCCCATCTCTGTTAATAAAACCAAGTTGCATCCTCCAAGGCTGAGCTCCAGAGAGAGAGAACTTCTCCATGGAGCAGTCTGGGCTCTAGTTGGGTGAGTGGGTGGGAAGTCCCTGGAAAGGTCCCTAAAGTTGAAGGTGAGGTGGCCATGATGACAGCACAAGGAGTGCATCGGGTCAACTCCCAAAGGCTCAGAGTACACAGAGAGATAGCGGCTTGTGTGCGGGGCCTGGGGCTTCCTGGCCACTCCATGGGGAAATGAGGCGGGGTTCTGCATCTACACAGATGTGGCCCTGCCCACCAGTGCCAGCGTGGAGCGGGAGCCCCAGAAAGGTTCTGTCTGAGAGAGGGTGCCGCAAGCCTCAGCTAACCTCCCCTTGGAGGGATCTTCGACCACTAACAGTCTTGAAAGAGCAATCATGGTTTTATTAAAACAGCTTGGGGTCAAAATACCACAAGTGCTCACCCATGGTCCACACTCATGGTCACAAGAAGCTCCAGTGAGCCACTGACCACCAACCTGGAGCAGGTCCCTGGCCCTGGAGAGCACGTCAGGGGACCCATGTAAGACAGGCCTGGTCACTAGACTCTGGCATAAGGCCGTTGCTAGTCAATGAGGGGCCCAGATGGTCAGTTCTCTCGGAGATTAGGAATAGAGAGGAGGGGTAGGGCAGTGAGGTGGCAAAGGCTCAGGGACCCAAAAGAAGATTGTGTCTGAGGCCAGACACATGCTCATCTAGCTGGAATGAGGGTAATTCAAGGAAGTGGAGAGGGGTCAGAGAGGGCCTTCAGGGCCTAGTTAAGGGATTTATAGCTTGATTCTATAAGCAGAGGGAATCTATTAAAGGCTTTTGGTAACGGAAAAAAGCTAGAGCTTAGAGGGCCCTGAAAGAACATCTAATCCAACCCTTCATGTTACAGGTGGAAATCCTGAGCCCCAGAGAGCAGAAGAGACATGTTTAAAGCCATCCACGTGTTTTAGAACCATGGCCAGACACGGTAAGTTAAGCCACTGCCCACTCCACCCCAGAAGTAATTGTATTCTGTAGGGAAGAAAGGCACCTACCATTCCAGCCCTGGGACCAGCAGATACTTTCAAAAGTACTCATGTTGTAAACAGCTCCTAGCTGCCCAGCTTGCCCCTTGGAGCTAGAGAGGGGCTGGGGTTTAAGCTTTCAGCACCACTCAGATGGTGCACAGTTCTTGCTCATTGATTTTCTGCGGGGGGTGGGTGGGTGGGGTGAGCTGTAGATGCTTTCAGCACCACACAACCGTGGACAGCTCCTGGCCCCCAGTTCCCCTGCTAGGAGCCCTGGGAGCTGGTGGGGGAGCAGTGGGGAAAGGGGCTGGTGTGTTGACTTCTATTATCAAGGGGTCCAGATGCAAAATGAATGCCTGTGATATTTATCCCTGTCATCGCTAATAATAAGTGGCCTGATTTGTCAAGTGGGGACAGATTCGAAGACGTCAATTAAGAAGAGAAAAGAAGCCCAGCTGTGCTGTATTTATCTGCTGTGCAGATGCCTGGTGGGAGGAAGGACTCCAGATCTTGGGACCTCCATGCCCCAGTCCCCACCTCTCCCGCCTTCTTTCCACCTCCCCTCCCCTGCCTCATCTTCCTCTCCTTCCTCTCTTCTGCCTCCTTTCTCTTTTCCCTCATGATTTGTCCCAACAACTTACTGCACTTTAGCCTCTGTCCCTCCCTTCCCCTCTTTCCCCCTCTTTCCTCTGTCCTTTCTCTTTCTCCTTTCAACTCTCACCCTCCCTCTCTCCTAGCTGCTGGCTCACTTACCTTTCCCTCTCACCCTGTGGTTGCCCAATGCCCTCTCTTTACCTCCCCACTACATCCCTGCAGCTCCTCCCCCAGGCTCCCTCCTCCAAGCCTCTGGCTGCCAGACCCTTGTCTTTCCAAACTGGCCTCCTCCCGTGGTCTCAGTTCACAAAGCATAGTCTTGATTCAGAGTGTTAAATGGATGCAAACCATTGATGGAAAACTAGAATAGCCATAAATCTGAAGGTTTTTACTTAAACCACAAGCTGAGCCAATCTTTTAGAGATTTTTTTCTTTGAAAGATAAAATAAAAGAAGATCCTAGGAAATAAGTTTGACTGGGTCCTTGAATCTAAATTAAAATTTGAAACTAGCATCTGAACCCGTGCAAGAACTCAATACTGCCTTCCCTAGCCCTGCATCAACCATGTCTCAACCCAGGGGTCCCCAGTGCAGGCCTTTCTCAGGTAGCTGAGGGTTATAAAGAACAGTAAGAATCTTCATTCTATATCTGGGGTCTCTCCAATCAAGAAGTCACAGTGAAATGCCCCTGGGATGAAAACCAGCAACCAGGAGGCCATTGTATTCTAAGTGGGGTTCAGGAAGGATATGAAGATTTGTCCATTTCGGTACCTTTTATGGGGCCAGGGAGAGGGTGACAATGCTTCAGTCTGGTATTCTCCACCCACTAGCAATATGGGAAATTGTTGGTCTCTTGTAGAGAACACAGCCCACCTGGACATCCCAAGCTGGGGTAGGCACTCTTTCCTATCTCTGCCCCACTTGGGCCATGACTTTCACCCTCTGGGAATAGTGGAAATGGGTCCTTGGACTATGGGACTCTGGGCCCAGAGCTACTTGTGTAAGCAGAGGCCCCCTTTTCCCAGACCGCTAGCCCCAGGTCCACAACCTCTCCAGCCCACTATGATGACTTCACATTGCAGGACACCAAGCCTGACCATTGACATGTGGCTGGGGCTGCATTCAGTCTGGCTGAGATCAAAGGCTAGAAGGTGGATCAATCTATGGCCAGGAAGAAGAGAAAGCCACATGGCCTCTAAGAGACCCCTGGTCTTGCCAACCTGGCCAGAGCCAGCTTCCCTGGGTCTCATCAGCTGGGTGTGGACAGGAGGATCTTTAGCCACAACCTGAGATGTCCCTGCACCCATAAGGGAACAAGGAAACATGTCCCCAGTTGGTTATAATGCTTCTCAGGTAACCACCTTCCTTCCTGATTTAATAATGGGCAATTCCATCCTCCTCTGCCTTCCCTCCATCCTCAGGGGCCAGCTGAGAGCATCCCCCACTGATGTCCCCAGCAAGAACTTGAGGCTTCCCTCCCAAGGACCAGGGTTCCCCAGGTACCCTGTCTTCTTCCCAGGCTGCCTGCCTCAGAGGCCCAGCTTGAGCCATCCTTGGTATGGCCTGATGCCATGTAAGGCCTTTTCAGTGGCCATGGTCACCTAGACCCTTTGGAAGACCCCAAAGTACAGGAATCAAGTCACCTGGCTCTAGTCCCAGCTCTCTGCCATCGGTAAGGACTTTGGATGGTGATTCATAGTTTCCAAAGCATTCCACATTCGCGATCTTTTTTCTTTCTCATGATCTTATTTGATCCTCACAACACCCTTAGAAAGACACAGAGACAGTGTGATGTTATTGCCATATTCCAGATGAGGAACGTGACATTCACTTTAGAACCTGAATTAGAATCCAGACTCCTTGACTGCTGTTCCTTCCTCTGCTCCAGGTCTTTAGAGTCTGTTTCAGGGATATTCCGAGGGTCAGACAAGAATCACTAGATAATGTCTGAAGCTGATCTTTGAGTTCCAGGGGAGACAGATGTCACAGACTGGTCACAACCAGTATCCACGTGCACAGACATATAAAGTCACTTGCCGATGGCTCAATTTGAGCCCACGAGGTCCAGAAATGCTACAAGTGTCCATTGTTCTTTAACCCTCAAGGACAAATTGGGCCACTGAATGTGACTGTGAGCTGGTGAGTTGGCAGTGTTTTCTACAAGCCTGCATCTTGCTCCTCCCTTTTTAATGTCTCACTGGAATAATAAAATCGTAATAATGATAATAAACATTCATTGGGCACATAACCTATTCAGGCACTGGGCTAAATACTTTACATGCATCATTTCATTTATTGATCACAACGATCCCATAGCATAGTTGCTATCATCTCCCCTTATTCAGAGGAGAAGACCTAATGAAGTTCAAGGAAATGTTAAGTAACTTTCACTAGGACATAGCTTAGAAGTCACAGTCAGCACTTGAACGCAGATCCATGTATCTTGAAGGCTGGAGCTCAACACCAGAATCTTGGCACGCTCCTGCCTCGGAGTCCAGCCCCTAGGCCGAGGCTTTGGGGAAGGTGCAGACGGAGCAACTGAGGCTTTGCGGAAGCGGAGCAGTGCTCGGCCCTCCTTGCTGGGAAGTTTGCCCCCACTGCTCGGCTGCTGCAGAGACACTGTTGCTGTGCCACCTGTACCCCTCACCCTGACCGTCTCAGGGTGCCCTGGCCTCACTGCCAAACTGCCGGCATCTTCATTTCTGTGCCCGAGGACTCTGACTGCTGGTCCTCTTTGCTGACTGCGTAGGGACGGCCAGGAATGCCAGGGATGCCTCCTGGAGCAGCTTTCAACCAAAGACTGATGAGTGTTGGTCGTAAGCCCCCAGCCCCCCACTCTTGGGTGGGAGCTCGCTCTGTGCCCACTCTCAGAGCTCCCCAGCAGGACCCGCCCCCTCGCCCACCATGGCAGTGAGCCCAGTAGTGTCCCCGCCGCCTTCCCGTCCCACCAGCACTTCCTGCACCTAACTCTGTGTCTCAGGGCCTGCGT
The DNA here is from genome assembly GCA_008750895.1 of Mirza zaza. Lineage (NCBI taxonomy): Eukaryota > Metazoa > Chordata > Mammalia > Primates > Cheirogaleidae > Mirza > Mirza zaza. The sequence goes on along the minus strand of VSMD01110474.1, from coordinate 174,201 downwards.
CTTCAGGAACCCAAACTCAACCTCCCTCTTCCCCACTCTCAGCAGCGGCCTCAGGCCCCAGAGCAGGAGAGTGGCAGATGATCTGCTCAGGGCGTGGGTGCCCTTTTCCGGCTCACACCCGGCGAGTGGCTCTCCACGTCCTCACCCTGAGGTTCAGGTCTGCCGGCTGCTGTGGGATGTCCCGCGTGCTCTGACCTTTCCCACCTCCCCTCTGTGGACCGTCTTCCCACACACCGGGACTCTGCGCACACCACTCCCTCTGCCTGGCAGGCTCGCTCAGCAGCCCCAGCCCCTGCACCTGGACACCAGCCATTCACCTGTTGAGACTCAGCTCAGCAGCCACTTCTTGTCGGGAATTCATTTCTGACCACACCCCCAGGAAAAGTGCACACTCCCACCGGGGAGCCCCTGGCTAACCTGAACTTGTCTCTGTCCCAGGCCCTGTGACTCACCCCAGGCCTGGCTGTTCATGGGGCACCTCTCACACTCCATGCTGAGCCCCTTGAGGGCAGGGGACCGTCTGATTCATTTCTGAGTAGTCAGGCCAGCTCTCTAACTAACGTGCCCTGAACGAGTGACAGTCGTCTCTGAGACAAGAGGAGAGGCCCTCATGGAGCAGGGTGTGTCCCCGGCCTCAGAATCTGTTCCCCACCACCACCCCATGCTCCAGGAGCCTGACAGTTGGGGCCAGGGAGTCCAAGGGGGGCTCTGTTTTCCTCTGCCTTGGCATCTCAACCAGGGTCTCCTCTGTACCCAGGTGATCAATGGCGATGGCCAATTTTCTGGAAAGAGCACCCACCTCGGTTCAAACCCAGCTGGTTCTGGGTACCTTCAGCAAATTACTTGGGTTCTGTTTTCTCATCTGAACCTCAGTTTTCTCCACTACAGTGGGGGTAATGGAGCACCTCCCTCCCGGGAAAGCTGCAGACATTCAGGATGAGAAGTGTGAAAGTGTGCAGCACACTTTCACGTGACCTGTGAAATTTCCAGTGTGACCTGGAATGTGCATGGTGCTCCATAGACAGCGGCTCCCGCGTGGGCTGTGCAGGCTATGGGAGACGGGCAGCACACCGGGCATTAGAGGGACTTTTGCCAAATGTGGCACAGTCACCCCATTTCACAGATGGGCAAACTAAGTCCCACAGAGCAATCATCCTCCCAAGGCCACAGAGACTATCAGGGACAGACCTGTATGTCTGATGTCCTTGGCTGTGTTCTTTCCATTGCACCAAGTGGCTGATGTTCAGACATCATTGTTTAGCTAAAAATAGTTTAAAACCTCTTCTCTGCCCACCCCACCCCCACCACAGCGAGTCTTTGTGCAGAGTTTATGGAAGGTTCCCCATCCATTTCCCCACCCTGGCAAGTCTGCCCGGCACCTGGCTGCCCACACCTGCACACCCACCTGCACCAGCAGAGATCCGTCCACCCCCCAGGCTGCGGGTCTCCAGGGCTGCAGGGGCTGTTTCCCTCCCGCCGTCCCCTGCCCAGACCCCAGCGTTTCTCAGGCAGAAGGCCAGACCTGAAGACTAGCTGCAGGATGCACGGCCCCTCGTTCATGCTGCAAACGTCTGCTGACCTCCCAGAGCTCCACGTCTGTGCTAGGCTTTGGGAATCCGGAGCTTAACCTGTCATTGTCTGCACCCCAATATGTTCAGGGTCAGAGTAAGGGGGCCAGCAGGCAAGCAAAGAATGAGCTCCTGTGTGAGAGCCAACACTCCTTAGAGCAAAATGCTGAGGGCTGCGGGAATATGGGCAGCAGCAGGAGGGTGGGCACAGGCCTGGGAGCTTCCTTCGGGCTCACGCCCTGCTCACCTTCTCCCCCAAACCCTGAGCACCGCTGGGACGGGCAGTGAACCCCAGGTTCCCCAGGGAATGCCTGCAATTGGGTCAGTTTACAGAGGGGGCCCAGCTTGGCCAGAGGGAAGCAAGAGGGACCACCCTCTTGCTCCCTCCCTCTCCTCGTCCCCTCCCCCACAGCCCCGGCTCCTGCCCCTCCCCCTCGCGAAACATCCTATTAATAACTTGTGATACCATTAGGTTTTGCTGTCACCAGCACTGACAACTCAGAAGCCCCCAAGAGCTGTCTACAGAGACACAATAAATGAGAACTCTTAATTAACACCTCCCTTAACTAAATAAATTAATTTTATGCAGTCGTGATGTCAGCGATGTGACTTGCCGAAGACTGAGGTGACTTGGACAGACTTGGCCAGGGCTGCGGGGCGGGCTCGGCGGGTTAACTCTGCAGGGCGTCCGTGGGCAGTGGGCCGTGGGCGTGAGTGCCCAGGCCGGCTGGGCAGCAGCGTGGGGGGCACCAGCTGGGAAGGCAGGACCAAGGACCGCTCCCAGCCTGCCTCTGCCGCCTGAGTGGCCTTGGGCGAGCTTCCTCTCTAGGCTGCAGTTTCCCTCCTCTGTAAAAGGGGCCTCGTGTCTTGTCACGTCAGTCGTTCAGAACAACGGAGAGGACTAAAAGATGTGGGATAGGGAGGGGGTTATACACCATGGAGTGTTCTGCAAGTGTGACAAGCGCTGCTGACGCCTCCCTCCGGCCGCGGAGTCAGTGCCAGTGGGGCAAGTCCCTGCCCTTCCCCTTACAACGCACATGCAGGACAAATGGTGCCTGGGCCCCTGAGCAGCCCTGAGCTTCCCCAAAGACGCCTCGGGGACAGGAGGACACATGCAAGGCCATCGCCCTCAGAAAGCCTCCGTATCCACCCCCTCAGCTGACCGGTGCTCACGGCAAACGAGGACAGGACAGGAGAGCCATTCCCAGCTGCTCGCACCGGAGGGAGAGCTGCCCTGTCCTGGGCTGGCGCTGGCCCTGTCCTGAAGTGACCTCTGATCCGGCCCCAGCTCTGCCCTGCGTCACCTTCATCAGGACCAGCGTGAGCCCCCGGCCGTTGCCTGAGCCGGCCCGCGTGCCCCGCCCCCACCACGCCAGGCCTGGGACAGCCTCCGCCTCACCGCCCAGGACTGTGCTGTGCCCCCAGTGTCATGTCAGCCTGGGAGAGGCAGGGAGGCCTGGGTCCCCAGCGGTTCAGCCCACAGGGTGAACCTCCTGCCCACGCTGCCCCCTCAACACTTGGCTGTCAGTAGTCATTCTTCCCAGTTAGCGCTATTCCCGGGCATCTGCGCACAGAGACATCCAGCAACCCAGCAAGGGCCACACAGCACCCCTGTGGCCAAGCAAGGACTGAGACGGCCACCCAGAGATTCCTAACGCATTCACTCAGCCATTCAGTCACTCGACAAGCAGGCACTGGTACCCACCTCATGCCAGGCACCTGGGAGGTCAGTGGTAGGACAATGGACAGGGCCCCTGCTCTCACGGGCTCACAGGCTGGGCAAGACTTGTTCCTGTCACTGCGCCAAGCGTCCCACAGGTGCTGCCTCCTTCCCTCCCCAGCACTCACAGGCACGCGCGCACACACACACACACACGCACACGCACACGCACACACATGCGCACACACGCACGCCAGGCTGGCAAAGTGAAGGCACGCCTGGAAGGAGCCGTACTGGGCACAGGGTCGGGGGAGGCCCCAGGGTCTCCCTGTCCACCTGCGAGGCTGCAGGGAAAGGGGCCCTTGCTGGTGGCTGTGGGAACTGAGTGCTGCGTCAGTAATCAGGTGCATGTGGGCAGGGGAGCGATGAAGTCCCCGAGTCCCCAAGCTCACAGGCTGACCCACAGCGGCCCTGCCCAGAGCCCACGTTGCCACAGCCATGCGGCTGGGAGCAGAAGCTGGGCTGGGGCCGCCAACAACTGCCCGCTGCCCCTCCCACACTGGCAGGACGCAGAGAGGCTGAGGCGGACGCCCAGGGCGGGGCCTGGCTCGTAGCGTCGGCTGTGGATCGTGGGATCTTCCGCCTCCGCTTCTTGAAACTGTGGCGTGCTCGACCCCAGGTCCCCTCTCAGTGCCCCACCCGGCTCTCCCGACTTCTTAGAAGCCTCCTCGACGCTCACACTTGACGCAGTTCCAGGCAGGGTCTGCCCCTTCCTGTGGGAGGCGGTAGGACGTCCCAGAGTTGGGGACGGCGGGCCCAAGCAGACCAGCAGCTGTGTGACCCTGGGCAGGTCACATACCTCAGGGTCTCGTCTAGGAAACAAGGCCACAGGTGCCCTTCTCACAGGGCTGTGGTGACATGAGACTGTCGCCGTGCTTGGCTCAGGGCTGGGGACACCGAGGGTGCCCTGCCGTCGGGAGTCCCTCCATCCTGCTTGCTCTGCCTCATAGCTGGCTTTCCAGCACCACAGCCCCAGGGACGCAGCCCCCAGCAGGAAGTGCCTTCGGGGTGCCTGACGCTCCTTTGTCCACAGCCCCCCACGGCCTCCTCTGCAGGCCGTCTTCCAGCCTCTGCTTACATGCCCTGAGGGACGGGGTGCTCACTCCACCCAGGGCAGACAATGGGAGCCAGCTGTCTGAGTGAGGGTTTTCCCGCTTAGTTGAAATGTACCTCCCTGGAAGAGCCACACACCCTGAGTAGCCTGTGCCCTGCCTGGCTCCTGTGACTCCCTCCACCTGCAGCCACCACCCCAGGGCCAGGCCTGAGTCCAGCCTTCTCTGGCCTTTCAGTCTGGTGCCTGGGGACAGTGAACCTGAGACCCAAGTCCACCAGGTGCTGCCCCCCTTCCCACGCCCCGATATCTGCCCCTTCTCCACACCCTCACACAGGCTCTCCCGACACCCCGAGGCTTCCAGAGCCTTCACTTACAAGCGCTATGGCCCTAAATGAGTGTTCCTTCTCCTGGGCCTCCATATTTTGGAAGCTGGGACTATTGACCTAAATTCGGCCAAAGGAATGACTTCCTAACGCAGAATTATGGACACGAGGGTATCCTGGCAGCAAGGAGGTTCGAGGATGATAGGCTTCTTTTTTTTGAAACAAAGTGTGGCTCTGTTGCCCAGGCTAGAGTGAGTGCCATGGTGTCAGCCTAGCTCACAGCAACCTCAGACTCCTGGGCTCAAGCAATCCTCCTGCCTCAGCCTCCCGAGTAGCCGGGACTACAGGCACACGCCACCATGCCCAGCTAACTTTTTCTATATATTTTTAGTTGGCCAATTAATTTCTTTCTATTTTTAGTAGAGACGGGATCTCGCTGCTGCTCAGGCTGATTTCAAACTCCTGACCTTGAGCGATCCTCCCGCCTCGGCCTCCCAGAGTACAGGATGACAGCCCTCTTGGCACCCTCCAATCACACCCCATGGGCCGCCGCACCCCTTTGGGGTAAGATTTTTCCTACACAGAGAGAAGCAGATCTGGAAGGAGGCCACCAGGCCCTGCCCCGCCCTGGTGGGCTTCGGAACACACAGCCTGCTCTTGGACAGGAGGGTTTAGCCAAAGCAGCAGGGACGGCTGCGGCTTTAAGAACAACTCCCTGTCTTGGAGAAGTGAGGAGTGGAAGGGATTGATTTTTGGGTCCCCCTGGAGCCCAGGATCCAAAATCAATCTGGCAATTAACAGGTGAGGTGTGGAGTGGCTGCCGGGCCTCGGGCTGCCCACTGCCCTGGCATCCTTTCCTGGCGGGCGGCCCTGCTGCCTCTGCCGCACCTCCTGCCCCTGCCTTCTGGGCCCTGGTGACAGCTCCTGAGGTGTCCAGCCAGCTGTGCCTCTTCCAGGGCCTTGTCACCGTGGCAGGGGCACGGGATAAGCTGAGCCTGGCTGGCAGGGCTTGGGGCAGCCTGGGTTCCGGGGTGTCACTCTGCTCAGGAAACAGCCAGCCTCTTGGGGCCCTTTCTGCTCCTCCATCTCCACCTCGCATCCTAGGCAGGAGCAGGGCATGGCAGGGGCTTCTGGGGCCTCTAAATCTCCTGCGGGCCAGCACGATGGGAGCAGACAACTGTCTGTCCCTCGTCCTCCGTCCGCCCTGCTGACCTCCCTGCACTGCATAGGCGGGGCTTGCACCCCCAAGACAGTGTGTGTCCACTCTAAGTGCCAAGGAGGCGGAATGGCCCCCAAACACTCAGAACGGAAATGGGCAGGGACTGCGAGCCCATCAGAGAAGGCTTCCTGGAGAGCTGGGTGCTCAGCCGAGCCCGTGGAAGAGCTCAGAAAGGCAAAGAGGAGAAAGGGCTGTGCCCAGTGACAGCAGTACCCGCAAAGGTCAAGGGTCAGGGATAGGCAAGTCAGGGCACGGTGCCTGAGCGGGGGGACAGAATGGCCCGGCTAAATGGCTAGAGCCTGGGAGCCTTCGAGGCATGGGCAGTTGCTGTCACCAACCTTCCACCAGCCAGCTCCAGTCTGCCACGCAGGGGTCACCCCAGACCTGCTGATCTTCATCTCTTCCTTGTGCTCCACGAGGCCCCTCTCCCTGGCCAGTTGGCCATCGGTCAACAGCTACATTTACGATCTCCATTATTCCTCCATCGCCCAAATTTCTTTTCCTCATTTTTCTTGCTAAAAGACAGTTTTTAAAAACGAGTCCCTGAGCTCAGCCCTTTCCCAGCCTCGTTAATTTCGTGGCCCACCTCATTTGTTCCGAGGACCTACTTTCCCCGCGCCCGCTGCCGCCTTCCTCCCGCCAGCTATATTCGGCTCTCGGCTCCGTCCTCGGTAACCTTGTGTGCCGCTCAGCGTTCTGCGGGGGTTTTTCTCTGCCAAGGCACTCTGGACTCGGAGGAACCGCAGAGGTCGTGTGCTCACATCCAACCCCCTCCTCACAGCCGACACCGGAGTCCCTCTGCCACGTCCCCTGCCCAAGGTCATCTGGTGTCAGTTCCGTTCCTCCCAGGACAACGGCTCCCTGTGCCACTGCAGGGCAGCCTTAACCCAGACCAACTTCTTCCAAAGACCTGGGATGGACCTGAGACATCTTGCCATCCCCTTGCCGGGGCTCCCTCTCCGTGTCCGGCCTGAGTCAATTCTCCCAGACGACACCGTCAGCCCTCAAGCGCAGGGACCAGTCACGCGTTTCTTGGGAATCTTTTGGACCAAATGCTCTTCAGTTACCTTGGACGTGCAAGACAGGTGACGAAGCGCCACCCTTCGCTTGCATTCCTGCCGGTGCTGAGCCCCTGACTCCTGCCCCTGGGCCTCCAGCAGCCACTAGGGGACAGTGGTAACCCGGAAACTTCTTCCTCGTTTGAGCTGAAATTGCCTCTTGGCCCTTCCCACCTCGGGAGCCAGCTCCGCCTTCAGGAATCACCTGAAACAGGTGGAATTCCTCTTCCCAGGGACAGACCTACCTACGCACGCTTGAGGACAGCCGTCGTGCTCCCTCCAAGTCCAACTCCCGAGTTCCGTCACCATCCTGCCTCGCACCTGGGCCCTGGCCTGGGCACCATGCACTCCTCTCCAGGGGACACATGGCAATTTGTCAGCATCCCTCCGGGAGCAAGGCCCCTTGGGCTGTGGTCTGAGCAGAGCAGGACGGACGCCACCAGGCAATGAAGCAGGAGCTGGTACCAGAGCTTTGGCAGCTGCTGCTCACGCTATCCGTGTGTGTGAAGACAACCAAAGTTCAAGGAGATGTTGCGTAAACTTCCTTCGAGTTGATGCTTGAACAATTGACCTTTAGTACCTGGATGGCAGAGTTAATGTTTCTGTTGGCTGAATCCCATTTCTTCATTTTACTCAGGTGTCCTGGCCTGTGGAAATTCTTTGGGAACCTGTTATGGCTAGTGGATCAGGTGGGCCATCTGTCACGGCCTGGTGACACTCCCAGACCCGACCATGGGAGGCTGTCTCTGGCTGAGCAATAGTAAGAAGAGGGTCCCAGGGACCCTGGAGACACGTTGCCACCTTAATCCTACCCTAGCACCCTGGCTTGCCAGGGGAGGGAGTTTACTGCCACTTTGCTATTGCAGAAACTGTGGTTCAGAGGAGGAAGAGGCCCAAACAGGGACCCGCACCCCTCAGCACAGCAGAGACATGAGCCACGGCCCCAGCCCAGCCCACCCCTGCCCTCGGACCCAGCAGGCAGGAGCCCAGAGAGACAGGCGGGGAAAGCTGGGGCCTGGGCAACTTTGAGGGTACACAGAGGCCACAAAAGACTAAGGTCTGGAGGGTCAACTGTTCTGGCCCCCAGGGAGGTGCGACCCAGAAATGAGCCCCCAGACCTTGGGCAGAAGCTGTTTCTCCTCCGTCCTCTGGCTTTGCTGGGTGAGGGCCCTGCTCACCCAGTCCTGCCAGGTGGCAGACAGAAGGGACCCCATGCAAGGAAAGGGGCCTGGCCCCAAAGCATGCCCCTGTTCTAAGCCGCCATCTCCTGTGAGCCTTGCCCCTGACACCGCAAACTGCCATGACTGTTCTTCAACTCCCCACCCTGCCCTAATGTTTAGAAGGAATTCTGGGAGTAGGACAAGAGGAGCCAGTCTGCCAGGTCCTCCAACCTACTGGGATCTGTCACAGGGTCTAACCCAAGACGTCACCTCCAACATCCCCAGCAGCCCATAGAAGATGCCTGAAATCCTCCCCTTAGGCACAGGCTCCACTGGGCTAAGACCCAGGTGGGAGGGCAGGTGAGACCCAGGTGGGAGGGCAGGTGAGACCCAAGTGGGAGGGCAGGTGAGACCCAGGTGGGAGGGCAGGTCAGTCTGCAGAGCCCAGGCTAAGCAAAGCCAGCAGGCCACCCCCCTGAGACCCTGCCTCGTAGTGACTTGAGACCTGCCCTTGCTCAGCAACCATGCAAGGTCCCCTGTGTCCTGGGGCTTCCTTGGGGGAGGAGCCCCGCACACAGGTCACGCCCTCACCTTCGGTGCTGATGGCTAAGAAGCCGTGATCGCTTCCTTCCCTCGAAGCCTCCCCACACATGGGAAAGCAGGAACGGGGGTCCTCAGACACTGGGGCTCAGCTGGGACCCCTCACTCCACTCCCCATGGGCCTGGGAGGCAGAAGCAGGGCAGAATCACTACCCCAGCTCACCAGCGAGGAGGTGGGTCAGAGAGGTAGGAGCCTCAGGTGACGCAGAGAGTGTGTGGTGGCCCAGACAGGGTGGCTCACTCCCACCAAACTGTCCTCCCTCAGCCTGGGCTGAGGCACCCGCACGCCTGCCCCACACCCTCTCAGCCCCCTGCCCCTCGGCTCTGCCCAGACCGGGCCATTTCTGAGGCTCCTCAGCTGAGTCCCGAGGCTCCTCATCCGAGCCAGGCGCCGAGCCACCCTCTTGCCGTCCGTCTCAGGTACACGGAGCGTTCAGGTGTCAGGGCCCTTTCTCTCCTGAACCCCCCAAAAAAGCTATGCCTGCCATCTGCACCCTCACCCCTGCCGTCGGGCGACACCCTGCCACACCATAAGGCTGCTCTTAACAGTGTCCCCTTTACAGCAGCTGATGTTGCTGGCCACCCCATGGCTTTGGGGACACACAGCCCCATTGCAGCCCTGTTCCAGCTCTTGCCCCAATCCCAGGGCTGCTGCCCGATCGACAGCCTGAGCCCACTGTACTCCTCCGATGCAGGGCTGTCAGCAGACCCGCACCCTCGCCCCGCCCTTCTCACTCACCCTCGCTGCTCTGACCCACCCATGGCTTCCGGGACCCTCTAGGCAGGCCGTTCCTCAGTCTGGATTTCTAGCATCCCTGAGCTGTGGACAGAACATCCACCACGCCTCAAAATCCTGCTTCTCCCTCAAGACCAAGCTCAGACTCCCCCTCTTCCGGAAAGCCTTGTACCACGTCCGAGAATGCCACTATGTCACTTGAGTGCCTGCCAAGTCCATGTCCCCCTCTGGCTGTGATGGTCCCACCCACACCCGCCATGTGGCGCTGATTGGACAAGGTGGACGCATGACCCCTCCATAGGCAGCCAGGGGAGCATGTGGCCGGGCACCGAGGGCTCTGCCCCGAGGGGCGGCAGACCGGGGGTGGCAGGGCGTCGGACAGGGCTGTGGACAGAGCTAGAGCAAGAGCCCAGAGCGAGGAGGGTGGAGGACGGGCAGAGCAGCGGGAGAGGCCGGGGCCGGGATGTAGGGGGACGAGGCAGAGCAGAGAGAGGAGTGGCCCAGCGCTGCCCGGCCCTGGCCCCCTGTCCTCCCTCCTGGTGGACCTGGCAATCTTGAGGCCACCTGTGTGGACCTCTGCCCTTGGTGAGTAAAATGTTCTGGCGCCCCAGGCAGACGAAAGCCCTTCCTCTGCGGGCTCCTCTGCAAGGTTTTCCTGTCACCTCCTTTGTCACAGAACCCTCGGGCTCCTGAGCTCCTCCAGGCTTCCTCCTGCTCCTGCCCAGGGCCCTCAGGGGACTGGCCACCCGACAACACCAGACAGGGCTGTTTAGGGGCACCATGCCGCACAGGGACAGTCGCAGAGTCACGCCCGGGCCCTGGGGACCCAGTTCAGCGCCTCGTTCCCAGGGACCCGCCCCGGCCCCGCGCCTGAGCGCACAGGAGTCCCAGCCAGCTGAGAGTGAGGCTGAAGACCTCTTGGGGATGTTGAGGCAGAATAAAGGCTGAGAAGGTGGTTGGCCAGATTCCATTGTTGACAAAGAGGGAAACTGAGGCTGGGGGGGGTGGCTGAGGCCAAGGGTGGAGAGGGGCAGGCGGGCAGGCACAGACGAGGCTTCTGTCAGAGGCCTTGCTGTTTCTAGCGCATCTCGCATGGCGAGGCCTCTCTGGGGAGATCTGGTTTCCATCTTGGTTTCTGCACGACCTTGGGCCAGTCACCTTCGCTCTTCCCGCCTCATTTCCTCCTGCATCTTAAAGAGGCCTGGAGCTCAGTGTCAGGGACTAGGAGTTGCGAGAGTTCCGAGCCACCTGGAACCAGGATGCAGGCGGGGAGCAGGATCAGGTGACCTTTCGTCCCAGAGCCCCCAGTGCCCTGCAGGGCTGGGCCAGAGGGAGACCAGCGCCAGGGCCGGGCCCAGAGCTGTCAGCGCGAGACTCCTCAGGCCCAGGGTGTGGGGCCCGGCGTGACCACCTCCCCACCTGCAGCGCCCCAAAGTCTCCAAGTCCCTCCAGTGCTCCCAAGCAAGACTTTTCAGCAATTTCTCTTCCTGACGTGTCATCCCTCTTCACCACTCCATCACTTCCCTCCCAGCGGTTCTGGGGAGTGTGTGTGCGAGGGGAGCGTGTGAGGGTGCGAGGCGTGTGGGTGCGAGGTGCAGGGGCTGGTGAAGGCGTGTGCGGGTGGGGGCGGGGGTACATAAAGATGGAGCGTCTGGAGAGGCGAGGGGGTGTTTGAAGGCGTGTGTGGTTGCATGGAGGTGTGTGTGTGTGTGTGCACACTCGGTGTGGAATCTGCACGTCGCTCAGGGTGCACGTGAGAAAGCGAGGCTGTGCGCCCGCCCCTGGGAGAGCTGGGCACAGACTCGCCCTGGGAGAGGCTGTCATGGCCAGAGGCAGCCCCAGCAGAGGTGCCGGCACCACAGAGCCTGCCCTCCGAGCCCCGTGGCTGGCAGCAAGAACACCAGGGCTGCCGTGCTGGTCTGCCCAAGGTCAGTGTGGGGTCAGCATGAAGCCCGAGTCTCCTGGCTCCTGGGCGAGGCTACCCTTCCTCTGGGCCATCCATGCCCGCAGCTCAGCTGGCAACAGTCAGCACCAGGGCGGAAGCTCGGCCGTAGTGAGCTTTGAGTCCCCGTCCAGCCACCCTTGGAGGACCGGGGCCGGAAGGTGCTGCTCTGTGCCCTCCAGGGGTCCATGAGCAGGGGCAGGTTCCCACCTGAGCCCACCCCTCCTTCCAGCCCCCTCCACCTCCTCACTGAGGCACAGCAGGCTGGGGCGGGAGCGATGGAGAGGGACCCGGCCAGCCACACAGGCAGCTGGGGACAGGCAACACAAAGGAAACTGGCCAGGGCAGGTCCCTTGGCCCTGTCCGCCCACTTGGGAGAGAGCACACGGCTCCCACTCCCTGCTGCCTCTGCCCAGTCCCCACGCACCCACACACAGCAGGAAAGACCCTGGGCAGGGGGCCCCCAGGCCAGGGGGACGAAAGGAGGTGCACCTGTATCAGAGGCTGATGAGTAGCCCTGGGGACAGCCTCTCCAGCACCAGCCACACATGTGCCCATTCCACAGGAAGGAAGAGAGAGGCCCAGATACAGCAAGCAAGAGCGGGGACTCTAGCTGGCCTGGCCTGTGGTCACCAAGCATTCCTGGCCCGGGGGGCTCCGTGTCTGCCCCTCCTGGCCAGGCCAGCTACGTGCAGGGAGATGGGGCAGGAGGGTCCACTGCTGGCTTGGGAGGGTGCTTTCGTTGGGTGAGCAACTCGTCCTGGTTTGCCCAAGAATTCCTGGCTTTAGCACTGAAAATTCCACATCTTTGGAAACCTTTAGTGCCGGACAAACAAGACAGTTGGTCACCCTACTCTTTAACCTCCTGGCAGACCCTCTCAATGGCTTCCATGTATGGCGGGGACAAGATAGAACCAAAGAGGGTGGGGAAGAGTCCTAGAGGCCATCAGCTTAACTGCAGCACCCCTCAGCTCACTGTCACCAGCCTCTGCTTAGATGCCGCTGGCTCCTGGCAGCTCACCACCACACCAGGCAGCTGGCAGCAAGCTCCTCTTGCAGCAGGCTGATGTGGCCTTCCTCCAGTCACCTCTCCCCTGCCCGCCCCCCTTCTTCCTCCCACTCTCCGAGCTCCCAGAACACACACGCCTGCTCCTTCTAGGTCGCTGCCCTTCAAACCTTGGGAGGCTGCGATCACACCCCCCAGGGCACTGTGGGCTTGTCTTCTCCAGCGAGTGACGTCCAGCCTTGCTGTGCTGGTGACGAGCAGGGAAGGGACCTCAGGGCCACATTGCGGCCTCACTCTCACCCCGCTGCCCACACCCCTCCACGCCCTCGGGGCTCCCTCTGAGAGCTGCATCCGGCCCCAGCTGCCCCTTCCTGGGAGGGGGGCATGGACGGGGCTCAGGAGGCGGGCGATGGCGAGAGCAGCCTGGGTGCCAGGCAGCCTTTGGGAAGGACAGGCTCTGGCTCGTGTTTGCAGACGCTCACTCTGGCCGCTGTCGGACAACACTGGGAGGCAGGAGAGGAAGCGACGCAGTGGGCAGCTCCTGCGGGAGTGATGGCGAGTGGCCCCCTGCGCTGCTCCACGCACTCACATCTGACACCACTCGATGCTGAGCCTGCCCCAGTGGGCCTGGGGGCTGAACATGCCTCCCTGCCCCTCACTCAAGCTGGGCCCAGGTGACTGCTCCCAGCAGGTGGGCTTCCGACAAGAGAGGGGGACCTCAGACAGCATTGCTGCCTCCTGGACTCATCAGCCGTCTGGCCCATGGCCTTGCAGATCCTCTCTCCATGGAGGTGGTTCTCGGCCCCGGGCTGCCCGCCAGAGTCACAGAGGACCCCTCACCAGGCCGGAGCTACTGAGTGAGATCCCACCAGTCTGGCCCGGGCAGAGCTTCTGGTCAGGGCTCCGTGCTTTATCCCGATGCTCAGTGGGCGTTGAGGACCACTGCACTAGTCCAACTGCTTTGCACTAGAGATGGGACACTGAGGCCCAGAGAAGGAAACCGAGGGCCTGGGTCACACTGCATGTCTGCAGCAGAGCCAGGATGCAGGACTCAGGTTCCTAGCCCTGCCCTGAGACGCCCCAGCCCTGGGAAGACCCAGGCATTGGCAAGGCGGGCAAGGAGCCCCTGGGAGAGGGCAGGGGGTGCCTGTCGCCCCGGCCTCACGGCAGGTCTGCCTTCCACCCTGCCTGAGCCCCAGGCAGAGGCAGCCCCCCCCCGCCTGCCCCCCCCCGCCCCCACCCCCGTCTCCTCCATACTGTAAACCTGTCTTGTAAAAGCCGATGAAAGGCCTGGCCACCAGCCACAAAAGCCTTCCCGGGCCTCCGCTCTGGCCGCGCACGGCTCCCGGAGCAGCAAGAGGAAGGCAAGATGCTGGCGTTCGGCTGCTCTGTAAATCTATCAAAGGTACTTTTTATCACTTCCCGACATTCCTCTGTAAAAGCCACTCAGCTGCGTTTACAAATTATAGAATTCATTTGATGTCAGGGACCTGGCTAATGGCCGGGGTAAATGCAGCAGGAGCAGGTGGGGGCCCTCCCAGCCCCGCGCCTGCCCCGCTGTGCAGCCTCTGGCGACCGAGTCGTGCTGTTTCAGCCTCTGCCTCCCCATCTGTAGAATAGGGGTGCAGCAGGTGGCTGTGAGGAGTAGTGAGGCCACAGATGTGCATGCCTGGCTACAGGTCGGCCACAGAGTAGACCCTCAGGAAAGGATGGCGGCAGTGATGTGTATCGGGGCCAAAGGTTAGAGAAGGGTCACAGGGGTGCAAAGCCCAAGGCCTGGGGTTCCCAGCCCCCGACTCGCACCTCCTGGCCGGGCGGGCCCTACTGCATCACAGGCCACCCTCTGGGGAAAGGTGCTCTGGAAACAACAGGGCTTAGGCACGAGGGCGTATCATCTTCCTCCTCCTCCCACTCTTCCTCCTCCTCTTCTCAGGCGGCAAGCTTTAGACCCTCTCCCCACGTGGGATCCCAAAACATTCCCACCTCAGAACTGCCTCAGCCCTTACCAGCTCGTGCCTTAGAAGTTCCAGCCCGCCATGAACCCCGTTCAGTTCAGGTTCCCTGGACACTGGGTTAAGAAAGATTCTGAGGCTGCCTCAGGTTGATTAGTGACGTCTGCCATTGGCCTTAGAGAGTGTGGGGCGGCCCCAGGTGCAGTCTCACGCTTTGCCATCCTCCAGTTCCAGTCTCCTTATTCCGCAGATGAGGAAGCTGATGTTGAAGGAGGGGAAGGCTTTGGACGGAGGAGGTAAGAAGGAGTGACCTGAGATTTCTCAAGCACCCACTGGGAGCTGCATGCTGGCCACCGGGTCTCAACACCGTCACGGTGGACCTGCCGACAGTCCCAGCCACTTGACAAAGGAGGCTGAGGTTTGAGCAGCCACCCGGCAAGCCGGTAGTGTTGTGGCTTCTGGGACCCATCACTCGAGATCCTAGGGTCTCAAACAGCAAAGGACAACCAAAGACCAGGTCCTTGGAGCAGCAAGGTCCAGAGGTTCAAGCGACAGGCAGAACAGTGTGGCAGGGAGCCACGGGAATCGCACCGAGGGGACACATCTGTCAGGCTGGAAGCCTTGCAGAAGTCTCTTCTTCACCACGTGACGGGCAGAGCAGAGCAAGTTATTGGCGGTGCTAGAGACGCTGGTGGCCTCCGTGTGAGCGATGCCGGGAACGCCCCAGACAGCTTGCCCGTGGCGTTGTTCACGCTGCTGGGAGGCCGTAGGGAGGGGACAGTGGCAGGCTCCGCCTGTCCCATTTCGTAAAGGAAGGAATCGAGGCTCAGGGAGATGACCTGGGCTGAGGCCACTCACCCTACCTCCCTAACTCCCGGCCCAGCGCTATGCCACAAACCTCCCTCCCCTCTGGGCTGGGGAAGACAGGCCGTGAACTGTCGGGGGCGTTTTCCCGTGCTGTTCGGCTTGTTTTCTGGGGAAAGGGAATCCCTGTCTCTCCCTCTGCCCATTGCACTCTCCTCCTCAGTGCATCTTGTCCCGGCCTGCCCCGTGCCACACTGGGCCAGGGCCTTTCCATGCCATCTCACTAGCCCCCACAAAAGCCACGCGTAGGGGCAGCTCTCAGCCCCATTGCACAGATGAGAAAACCGAGGCTCAGAGCAGTTGAGGCTTCAATGCCAAGACTGCGACTCCGAAAGTTTGCTCTTCCCTCTCAGCTCCCCTGCCCCGCGCAGCAAGCCAAGGAAGCATCTGCCGCGGGCACATTCTGGCACAGAAGCACCCATGAGGCAGAGGGGGCCATCCCTCGGTCCTCTCCGCTGACACTGGGGGTAATAATATTTAATAAAAGCTCATCCCTCCCATAGCTGAGTGAGAGGAGACCGGGATGGGAAGCCGAGCCTGACACAAATAAGCAGTTTCATTATGTTCTCATCCTGTGCCGCTGCGCCTGCCACGCTGACATTACACAGGACAACAAACAGAGTCTTGAGACCCTCAACGTGCGGTATCCAAGGCAGGGACTGAGGGGGCTGGGCTGCTGCCTCGAGGATTTCGGGGAATCAAGGGCGCAGGGGAGGCAGGAGGATGAAGGACTGTTTCAGGGAGGATTTTGTAGGAGTGGAGCCTGCCAGGGGCAACTCGGGGCTGAGCCAGTGGGGGCTAGATTTCCAGAGTCCCAAGTGCCTCTGCCTCCACTCCCAGCCCAGTCCGGCCCCCCAGGACCCGTCTGCCTGCACTGCCACCCCCTCAGCTGTAACTCGGTCAGTCCTGGGGTTTCTATCAGGCCCCTCTGGGAGGCCCATTTCCGAGCAGCAGCAGGGCCGGGAGAGGAATTTTGGCCCAGCTTCCTCGCTTCCCCACACGGCAGGCCCAGCACACAGTGTGCTCACAAGAAAGATTTTGATGAATGAATGCATGAATGAAGCACCCTGGCATCTCTGCTCCTTCATATGTAAAATGGGAGAGTGGCACCTGCCCAACAAGGCTGCTGAGGCTCGGAAGGAGCGCACACCCGGCGCTGAGCACAGAGGACAGCCGAGCGCTGGGTGAGGAGCTGCTGTCACAAGGGCAGGCCTCTGCCCTCAGGATCACCAGCTAATTGCCTCTCCATGGTCGGCCTTCATCCCCAACTCCCGCGTGAACCACAGGGTAGCTGACAGCCCCTGAGCCTCAATCACTGCCTAGTAAAATCCAGGGGCTTTGTGTGCACGTGCACACACGCACACATGCATATATGCACACACGAACATGCACACAGGCATGCACATGTATATGCACACACAAACATGCACACAGACACACACGCACACATGCACATATGCACACACGGGCATGCACACACGCACACATGCACATATGCACACACGAACATGCACACAGGCACACACAGGCATGCACATATATATGCACACACAAACATGCACACAGACACACACGCACACATGCACGTATGCACATGCACACAGGCGCACACACATACATGCACATATGCACATGTGAACATGTATACAGGTGTGCACACATATGCACATGTGCACACATGAGCATGCACACACAAACATGCACACACATGCACATATGCACATACAAACATGCACACAGGCACACATGCATATATGCACACATGAACATGCACACAAGCACACACATGCACATATGCACACATGCAGCACACAGGCACAGGCACAGGCACACTCACACACACATGCACACACACAACAGAGCATTGGAAGCAGATGTTACAGAATATTGAGATGGCCTGGATTTGAAAATTCTGCATATATTTCTGAGTTTTGTTTGAGAAAGTGAAGTCATGATGGTGACACAAATTAGTATAAATATAAATGTCGGCCCCCATGGCCAGCATGTGGTGTGAAGCAGCTCCCAGGGTGTCAGCCCCTGGCTGCAGCAGTGCCCCGTCCCCACCTGCTTCTGTGCAGCCCCTGCCCCACCCCAGGAAGGCCTGGGAGGCCCGGGGAGGGAGGTGCCTCTCCTGTGTGCTCATGCCTGTTCTGCACATGTGGCGTCATGAGAAAGGACTGGGGTGACAGATCGAATCCCTGCCAGGGCCAACCTGACTTGTCCCTTCAATCCTCTGTGTCACGAGACCTTCTGTGTTCTGGGCGGAAATTGCTGGGGAGGAGGGTGCTTCTGCCCCCATGGCAGGCCATTTGGGCCACCGGGGACCTGAGGCAGCCCCTCTTGGGACCTCTATGCCTCCACAGTCCCATCAGTGTGGCCACCACCCCTCCCTCAGCTTGTCTCTCCCTTTGGCAAACGCTCATTGGAGGAGCCAGATAGAGCGACCTGGCTGTGAACCGACAGCCACGGTCCTGCCCTCATGGATGACAGCCCGAAGGGAGCCTGACCCTGCCAAGTCATCGCACAGATCACCGCAGGAGGAGGGCCTGGACCTCACGGGCACATGGATGGACAACTGCAGGCGGTGTGAGGGCTGTGGGGGCGTGTGCAAAGGCGGGAAGAATAGACATATTGAGATAAGAGGAAGAGTCACACACAGGCTCACACAGAAGCAGCTGCAGCCCTGTGCGGGGGCAGGGGCCTGACTCTCATCCCAGGTCCCCAGCTCCCTGGATCCCCTCACCCCATCTCTGACCACCCAAAACCACACATGGAATTTCTTCTTCACACAAACGCTTTCCTTGCCAATCAACTCACATAAACGAGTGCCCAAGGCAACTTATGCCCCACTCTCTAGCAAATGCAGTGGCATTCTGAGTCCCCGGTGACACTCACCTGGGACTTTCATATGAGACTTTCTCTGGCTACATCCCTTTCCTGGCCCCTGTCCACACAGCAGGCACAATCAGAGCAAGCCTGCTGTCCCTGCCAGCAACTGTGACTCAAAACAACACTGCACAAATACAGGGACATCTCCAAAGCCATGGACACTTCGGGTGTGACTTGCAGCTTAATGAACTTGGCAGTGGGCACAGAACTTTCACAAGGAGGGAGGTCTGCTGAGCGCTGAGCCTCAGCACCCCATATTTTACCCCAAAAGAGGCAAGGAGGGCACCTGAGCCTGAGGATTCAGGATCCACTTTGGCTCCTGGAACTGGAGAAGAGTGAGTTGTGCTCCAGGTCCAAGTTCTCTGCAGCCTGACCTGAGTCCCCATTGCCACCACCTCCAGGCAGGCCGCCCTCCTGTCTCCACACCGATGGTTGCCCTTGTCTCCATTAGAGGCTGAACTGGGGGCTTTATCAGTATTCAAGGGCCTAAGGACCCAGACTGAGACCACTCTGCCCTGTAGGGAGTGGCTCAGTGGCTCAGGAGAGAGTCACCTTGAATAATTCAAATGAGCTCGAAGGCCACCACCTCCAGTAAGTAGTCCTGCCTCCCGTTGGAAAAGAAGGCTTTGCTTCTTTGATCTGAGAGAAAGAGACGGGGGAGTCGAGGCAGAGAGGTAGAGATGCTAGGGGCAGAGAGCAGAGAGGTAGAGATGCTAGGGGCAGAGAGAGAAGTAAATGTGGTGTCATCTCTTACGCGTGTCTGTGTCCCCAAAGCCGGCTCGTCTGTCCTGCTCTGCCCAGCACCCAGCACTAGGAGTGGCCCAGAGCGGGGCCCAGTGAACGTGTGTTAAATGAAGGACGGAGAAGCATCACACAGCAGGGGTTCCTTTCTCACCCTCTCCCACCCGCCCAGGCTGGCCCAGCACCGCACCTCCAGCGGAACCTCTGCCCAGCCAGGGGGCCACGCCAGCGGGATGCCGGCCCCGGCCCAGGCAGCAGAGGGGCCCCCAGGGGTCAGCGGGCCGGGATGGCGCCGTGGCCCCGTCCTCCGGGTGGCTCTGCTCTGCCCGTGCGCAGAGACGACAAAGCAGCCACGTGGGCGTATATGACTTATGGCTTTAATCTCCCTGATAGAAGGCCTTTAAAGATTATTTCAGGGATGAAAAAAAATAATCCTGGGTAATGAATCACGGCCTTAAGAAGATGATAAGCAGCAGGGAAGCTGGCCGGCCCGAGTTCCTGATTTAATTAAAGTCTTACAGATACTCCCTGAAACAAAATCCATTGGAGCCATCAAGGTGATAAAAAGACTGCAGGTTCCTTTAAACTAACTCACCTGCCTCGTGAATTTTCTTCCTAGTGAAGAGTGCAGATGAGGCCACGTCTTCTGGAGGGGGACTGCACCACCGCAGATGGCCTGCAGGGACCCCTGGTGGACAGAAGGTGCCTCACAGAGCCCAAGACCCAGAGCGGCTCAGAGCCTGGAGGACACGGGGGACACAGTCAGACAGGGAGGAAACTGCATGTCCTTGGGTGGCTCGCTGATCCTCTCCGGGACTCAGTTTCCACCCCAGCGGCCAGCGGGAGGTGAAGCCAACCAGCCTCCAGGAGGCATCCCAGAGCCCCATGTTCCCAGAGGAGGTGGGGAAAGGGACAGGTGGTGTCAATCATCGGGGAGGTGCCTCGGAACCCCACCCTGCCCCTTGACTCCCACTCACTCCCTTCCCCTGCCCTTCCCGGTCCCTCTCACCCATGGGACTACCCTGGCGAAGGCTCACTGCCAATGCCCTCAGGGACACCGAGCCACCTGACCCTCTAGCCACCGCAGTCCAGGTGAGGGCAGTGAGTGGAGTGTGTGCATCCAGCCAGAATGCACCACGGAGGGCGAGCGAAGGGCAGGGTGCCCAGAGCAGGCAGGAGCAGGGACTCCATCTGGCTCCACCGGCAGGCTCTGCAAAGGCCTCAGAGAGACGCTGAGTGGGCTGGGCCTGGAGGGACAGAGCTGGGCCCCATGAGGATGTGAGTGCACTGGCCAGTGGTCTCTGTGTCCCCAGAGCCTAGCCTGTCCTAGGGAGGGAATCTGGTGGGTATAGGATGGCCAGGCAGGTGGACAAGCACACAGGGGAGGTGGCCGTGAGCTGCAGCTGGGGCCCTCCTGGGCTATGCCAGCTCCCGCTCTGACAGCCTAGGCCGGCCCCCTGTGCTCGGCACAGATGTGCCAGTGGCTGGCCTTGTCCCCCACGAGGGCCAGCACAGCAGGGACAGGGTTGCCAGATAAATTTGAATTTCAGATTAAAGATGAATAATTTTTAGAATAATATGTCCCAAATATTGCATTGAGTAGCTCGATCTGGCAACCCTATGAAGGGTGTCCTCTGAGCCTCATGCCTGGCCCGGAGCTGCCCCAGAGAGAGGCCCCATGTGGGCAGTGTGGGCAGTGAGTTTATCCTTCATGGCTCCCCTGGGTGCCCCGAGGCCTCCAAGAAGACAGGAGCTGGTGGGAGGGAGAGGAGACCCCACCCGGAAGCTGCAGGCTGGGCCGGGGCAGCCTGGAGCCTGGTCACCACAGGGAAGTCCTTCTGGCCCAGCCCCGGGCTACGGGTCCGGCTGCCACCTAGTGGCCAGTGTCTGACCGGCAGGCTGTGGTGCCAGGAGAAAATGGGGTACATCAGAGTCCCCCACAAAACGGCCCTGTTATGCAAGGTTAGGATTCTTGCCCTGCTTTGCAGAAAAGGAAGCTGGAACCCAAGGTCACCCAAAACCTTAAATGTATGTGGGCACCCTAGCCTGGGCACAGTCTAGTCCCCACCTCCAGGGCCCCCTCTTATTCACAGCCACTAAGTGGGCTTCCAGGCCTGCCACGTCTGTCTCATCTGTCTTCTGCTCACCAACTTTCAATGGCTCCCTATTGCCGATGGAACGAAGTAACCCCTCCCCGTGTGGACGCTCAGAGCCCTTCAGGAGTCAGACTAAACTCCATTTCCCAGACTCCCTCTCTGCCTTTCTAAGCCTGTGCCCCTGCCTCCTCCCTCTTGAGCCCCAGGGCAGCTGCCTTGATCTGCTCCCCCTTCTCCTCACAGCCCTGAACCCCTGCAGTCACGGCCCTGGGAGCAGGCCACAAACATCTCTAAGCCTGTCTAACCTCACAGCTTCGAATCCCATCTCTCCACCAAGGATTCCAAAATGGATCCCAGACTCGGTGAAGCTGAGTCTTTAATGAGGTTCCCACCTTCCTTCAGGGAGCCCTCCGATAGGCCGGCCTCCTCCCGCAGCCCACAGCGCTCCCGTCATGCAGCTCTGGCTGGCTGGGGCCGGAGCTGGTTGCATCTTCTCCCTGCCTCGCGAACCCGGAGGAGGCCAGCTCTGGACCTTCTGAGCCACTCAAGGTCCTTACCCCGAAGGAGCTTTCTGTGGTGGCATCTGCTTGCTTTCATTTATCAGAAGGAAGACTGAGGGCTTTTCTCAGCATTAAAGAACTAAGAGGGGATGGGGACCAGAGCTCTGCTCCTTGTCCTCGTTTCCAGGAGAAAGACAGGGAGACCCCCCCACACACACAAGATCCTGCAGACGAGCCTGGAGCAAGTCCCTATGGTATCCCAGAACCCATAGGACATATAAGTCAGCCCGGACTGGCCTGGAACTCACACTTTAATACCAAACAGGTTAGCCCAGAGACGCAAGGTATGCTAGAACACTTGGGTCAGCTTGGAACACCTGCCAGCCCAGAATAGCCCCAAAGCCAGAAGTCGGTTTGAAACAAAGTAGTTAGTCAAGGTTAGTCCATAACGCATAGGTTTGCTTGGTATACCCAGGGGTGATCGACACAAATAGGCTGGTCCAAAACAATGATTTGTCAGGTTTTTTTTAAAAAGTAGCATAACTCTCCTTCAAATGAAGCATCACTCAGAACCCAAGATGGAGTGGAGCGGCCTTGGTTGAAATGTGGTGGCCTCAGCAGTGGGCCGGCGAACGGTCGGCGCCTACCTTGGGGGAGAAGCTCTGGCCTGCGGCACTTGCCAGCCTCTGCGGTGTAAACGCCCCCAGCGTGGCCAGCGTCAGGGACTCAGAGCTGGGGAGAGACGTGCACAATTGACTCTGCAGCCAGGAAGCCGGCTGCAGACCCAGTGCTGCCCATTCCTCATCCCGGGCTCTCCCAGGGTCTCCCCAGGACCCCAGGGACGTTGAAGCCTGGGAGCCCCGGTCCAAGACACAGAGGTCAAACAAGCCTGGAGCTGTGCTGGGCAGCTGCAGGTTTCCGGAACTCGGAAAAATGCTTCCTGACCCCCTGGCAAGATGGGGGCAAGTAGGAAAAGAAGTCAGTGGGGAGATCTGGCCCCCAAAGTTTTCCACATGACTTTGACCAAGCCCTTTCCACCCTCTGAGTCTCGGCCTCGACACCAGTACAACGAGAGACCTGAGGGCTGTGACCTGGTGGGGGTCCCCCCACCCCCTCTGGCCTCGAGTCTGTGGGCCTCACCTTTGCCACTCCCACCTCGGCCCCCGCCCCAGGCCTGGCACCACCCCTGGCAGAGCCCTGGTGCCGTGTCACTCTCCCCCAGCCCTTCGCACACCTGTCCTCAGCCAGTGGTCATCCGAGGGGGTCGGCAAAGTCATTTCCACCACCACCACCACCACTACTCCCCACCCCCCCCCCGGGGGGAACGGGGGTGTGTCCTTAACCAAGGCGCCAAGTCCTAAGGTGCAGGTGCAGGCAGTAGCAGTGGTTGGATGAGCAGCCGGGGGCGGCCTTTGCAAGCAACCGAGAGCACTGGAAGGGCCCAATCCATGCCTTTTATTCTAATTAAAACAAATTTAAATTAAATTTAGATATAGGTCAAAGGACACAAAGTTTTAGTTAGACAGGATGAAGTTCTGGAGATCAGTTTATAGTACTGGTGACTGTAGTTAGTAATAATATATTGAATAGCTGAAAATCGCTAAGAAAGTAGATCTTAAATATTCTCACCACCAAAGAAAATAACCATGTGAGGTGATGGATACGTTAATTAGCTTGATTGTAGTAATCTTTGCACAATGTACACACACGTAAACAAACATCCCATTTTGCACTGTAAGTATATACAGTTTTTATTTGTCAATTATACCTAAAGAAAAAAAATTTACTTGTGAAATATTTCAAGTGTTCGAAAAAGGACAGAAAAGAACATTTACCGTGTTTCCCCGAAAATAAGACCTACCCATGAAATAAGCCCTAGCAGGATTTCTAAGCATTTGCGCAATAGAAGCCCTACCCCGAAAATAAGACCTAGTGATGGGCGTGGCTACGCAGCATATCTGCACAACCCATGCATTTCGTCTCGGGAGCGGGAAAGAAGATGAGCAGCCCTTCTCATCTGCCCCATCGTGACAGCTCCTATCCCAGAGGTGACCGGAAAGGTGCGGGCAGCCCCACCAACAAGGTCAGCTCCCCCTGTCAGGTCCCGGACACCCTGTGCGTGCTGCAGGCTGAGACTTTGAGGGAAAAATAACACATCCCCTGAAAATAAGCCCTAGGGTGTCTTCTTGAGGAAAAATAGATATAAGACCCTGTCTTATTTTCAGGGAAACATGGTAGCCACCGCCTGGATTTAACTGATGCTTATATCCTGCCAGGTCTTCCCCGCTGGGACCCGCCTCCCCGCACTATGAACACACTCGCATGCCTCCCCCAGGGTCCCTGCTGCCCCCCCACGGGACTGCTGCCAGGCAGGTGTGCCTGATACGCCCCCTCGAGAGCAGGGGCTGCAGGAGGACAGGAGCAAGGCCTCTGCACATCTGCGTGTCTGCACGGCCTCTTGTGACACTGTCGTCTGACATCTCATTTGCCCTCATACCTGCCCAGTGAGAGCGGCAAAGGTTTATCCCTCCTGTTCTGCAGAAGAAGAAACTGAGGCACAGCGGGTGAGGGATTCATCTGGGAGCACACGGCACACTGGAGGCGAGTCAGGGCTGGCCCCAGGTCTGTCCCTGAAATGAATGTTCTCTTCCCGATCAGTCCCTGGGCGCCCGTCTCCAGGTCCCCTCCCCTCTGGACCTCCAGGAGGGGCTATTAACAACCATGCTGTGTCAGTAGGCGGAAATCGGGACTGTCCCAGGCAAACTGGGCCACACCTAGACCCTCCCTTTGAAGATCCACTGCAAGAGTCGCTGGCCGCCAGCCAGGAGGAGCTGACGTTCTGGAGGAGGAGGGGTTGACTGGGGTCTGGAAAAGCCAGCCCTGATGGCATGAGAAGGGTGAGGCCCCCCTCAGAGGTCATGGCTGGGGGAGCCTCTCAGCAGGCGAAGGGTTCCGAGAGGGTGGGAAAATGTGTGATTAAGATGAAAAAGTATAACACTAACACATATATCTGCTAAATGACTCAAATCCAGAAAATGTAAAAAAAGAGAGAGAGCGAGAGAGAGAGAAAAACCTTCAAATCAAGGCAAAAAGACAATTCAATGTTTAAAAGTTTGGCAAAAGACTTGAACAGGTGCTCTACAAAAGATAACATCCAGCTGTCCAATTCTCATGGGAAAAGTTGTCACCATCAATCACTAGGGAAATGCAAATGAAAGCACAATGAGAGACCATTATACTTCTACCAAAAACTCTAAAATTAAAAAGGAGTGAAACTCTGAGTGTGGGCAAGAATGTGGGGCTACCAGAACTCTTACACGATGCTGGTGGGAGTGTTAATTGCTTCAACTACTTGGGAAGCTATTTGGCAATATTTACTGAAGCTGAGCACAGCCCTGCTCATAACCCAGCAACTCCACTCTTAGATTACTTCCCCGAGAGAAAGGAAGGCACGTGGCTGCCAAAGGACTTGTGCGAAAACGGCCGTGGCGGCTTTATTCGTAAGAGCCCCAGACTGAAGATAACTTCAATGTCCACCTACTGTAAATGGATAAACGAACGATGGCACATCCACGCCACGAGATACCGCACAGCGATGAAGAAGACGACATTACAGATACGGGGGGCCATATATGAGCATCTCACACGCGTGACGCTGAAGGGAAGAAAGCAGAGAGAGATCGGTATGCGCTGTTTGGTTCCGCGCCCATGAGGCTCAAGGACAGATGAAATCAACCCTGGGGACCCACG
The DNA here is from genome assembly GCA_008750895.1 of Mirza zaza. NCBI lineage: Eukaryota > Metazoa > Chordata > Mammalia > Primates > Cheirogaleidae > Mirza > Mirza zaza. Next base: position 149,023 of record VSMD01110474.1, on the reverse strand, counting down.
TCTGAACAGAGGTTACCTCTGGGTAAGTCATGGACTGGAAATGGCACAAGGGAACTTCCGGGGCTGTTGCAATTTCGTGCTAGACCTTGATCTGTGAAGCATTTACACGGGTGTACACGCCTGTGAAAATCCGGCGAGCTGTATATGCATTCAGGATTTGAGCACGCTATACTAAGACGTACCCCCAGTGACATGTTTTTTAATGCCTCCAAATGGGGGTAGAGCTGGAGCGGAGATGGCAAGAGGGCAGGACAGGCACTTGGGAGGCTTTCGCAAGGTCCCGGCGTGGGAGAGGGCGCAGACCAGCGGGAAACAGGTGCCGGGCGTGGTGGGCTGGGCCGGCCGTGCTGAGGGAGGCCACAGGCAGGTGGCAGCAGTGTGGACGGGAAGGGGAGCAGGCAGAGGCGCAGCCCCTCGGGGCACTGAAGCATTTCCACACGCCAAGGTGTCACCCAGAACGGCCCCCTGCCAGCCCGTCCCAGCACCCCGGGCAGCCTCGGAGGGCGTGACCTCCCAGCCCCGGGGCAGTTTGACAAGAGTAGTCAGCCCATTCGCTGAGCCCTGCTGACGTCCCTGGAAGGTTCCGTGCTCCCACGGACGTCAGAATGAGCATGAGTCCCATGCCGGGGGGAGGCCACCATGTTCTTCCTATTCTACAGACGAGCAAACGCAGGCTTCGAGAGCTCAGTGGTGGTGCCGGGACCCCACCCGTCAACCCACCCTGCCCATGATCACGTCACCCCAGGGGTGACGACCACTTGTCAGGGACGTGGGATGGTGGGGCCCGCCGGGCAGGGTGGAGCTGAGGAAGGGCTTGGGGATCAGGGCTGCCAGGAGTCCTGCTGCTCCTCCAGGCCTGGGAGCCGGCAGGTGGCACGGCTGTGGCAGTAACTGTGAACCTGGACGTGGAACATGGGAGCTTCGGCCCTCACTGCCCCCCTCGCGGACCGTTACTTGCCCCATTTTACAGAGCAGGAGGTGGGAGCCCAGAGAGGCCGGCCAGGGAACGGCGAAGACCCCAGACTTGCAGACTCCAAGCCCAGACGACCACATTCCAGCCCACGTCTCCCCCGTGGGTGCTGGGGACTGGACGGGCCCCGCCCAGTGGAAGGGACAGGATGACCAACTCTGGGAGACCCAGAGAACGCAAGAGGGAGGAGAGAAAGACACAGAGACGCAGAGAAGCTGGGGAAAGTGGGAAAGAGGCTGGGAGAGGAGAGACAGCAGGGAGCGCCCGGGAAGAGGCAGGGCGGAGCGGGCGCCAGAGGCCAGCAGGGCAGGGGAGGTGGGCGGTGCTGAGGTGGGACCAGATGTTCCCAGCAGCTGTGAACTCGTGAGACAAATGCTGCTAACACAGACCTGCGGGGCAGGTCCCTGCCACGGCACCTCCCACCTGCCCTCTTGTTAGCGCCACCTCACTGGCCACTTGCCCCCGCCCCTGTGGAGCCCTAGCAAGCTGATTTTGCCCACCTTGGTCCAGGTGGCTAGGGGTGTCAAGTGGGGGAGAGTTGGCATAGGGCCAGGCTGGGCTCTCCCAGGAGGACCTCCACCCAGACTGTGTGTCCTTGGGCCTCAGTGTTCTCATCAGGGCAATGGGCCCCCAAGGACCCTGCCAGCTGTCAGGCTCTGAGCCACAAGGCATGTTCCCTGCACCCAGCCCCACTCTTGCAAAGATGCCAGTCTGCAGCACTCCACCGTCCTTGCCCGGCCTCCTGGCTCCCAGTGGAAAGTGTGGCCAACTCTATACCACCAACCTGGGGCCTGGGGCTTCCTCTCCAGAGGACAGGGCCAAAAACTGCTGGCAGCATCTCATCCCCCGTGTCCACCTGTTCCTTTCCTTTGAGCTCTGGGGAGGAGGGGACCTTGTGGCTGCTGGAGGGGCCGACACAGAGGTAGCTAGAAGGATGCCAGGGAGGTCCATCAGTGTCATCACCACCCCTCCTAGGACAGGCCAGGCTCAAACCAAGCCCTGCATTTAAGAAGTGTGTGACCTGAGGCAGCTCACTCAACCTCTCTGAGCTGCACGTCTCTAAGGTGGGGATGGGGTTGCCCTGACCATTTTTCAGAGCTGGTCTGGGAATCCTGCCCAGCCCAGGGCCTGGCATTCCCCGGCATAAGAACATGTCCCCAATGAAAGAGGAAAGGTGACTGCAGAGCTAGAAGGGACCTTGGGCAGTGCAGACTCCAGCCCCTCACTGACATGCAGAGGGACAGGGGCCCAGAGGGAGCAGCTGGGAGGCGGGGCTGCAGAGGCAGGCGGAGGACAGGCAGCGGCCCAGGTCTCCGTCCCCCAAGCCAGTGCTCCCTGGTCTGGGAGGGGGTGGGGAGCGCCGAGGTCACCTAAAGTCACTCCTGCCCCTTTTGCAGATGCAGCAAATGCCGGCTGCATGATGGCATCTGGAGACGCCAGGCAAGAGTGGGCACGGGAAGGCACACCAGGGGCCTCAGCACTGCGGCTCCGTTGTTAAGGACAAAGAACAGCCTTCCCCGAGCGCCAGGCAGGGCACCTGCGGGAGGAGCGCAGCGGAGGTGGGACCCAGGTTGGTGGGGCGGGACTCAAGACGGGCCCCCGGCCCCTCCGCCCGCCGTCCACTGAGGCGCTGTCTCCCCGGCAGAGGCTCTGGGCTATGATTAAGCTGTCACTGCCACCTGCGATGGCACTTGTGCTAGACTCCAAGGGGGATGGAGGAATGAAGGTCACAGGAATCACACAGGTCCCTAAATCAGGATGCCTCCGAAGTCAGCAGCCTCCGTGGGTCTTAATGCCAGCCAGCTGCCCCGTGGATGGTCCTCAGACCGAGGAGGGGGCGCTGTTTACAGCCCCTGCTTAATTAAATCAATAAACCACCAATGCAGATCTGGCGGAGGGCCAGCGCTTTACCACGCACCATGCCGAGGGGAGGACTGAATTAACAGCTGCCGCAGGAGCACAGAGGAGGAGGGAAGGGGAAGTGGAGGAGGAAAGGGAGGGAGAGGAGGTAGGCCAACCTGGGAGGGGGCCGGGAGCAGGTTTGGTGTCTAGGCCCCCAACCCTCTCTCCAGGCTATATCCTAACCCATCCCTGCAGCACCCTCTGGCACCCTGTCTCCACTTTCAGGTGTTCCCCTCCCCCTCCTGCCAAGGTGGACTCAGGGAAGGCTCTACTATCAGTCATTTACACTATAGTGAGAACTTGAAGCTAGACAAGACTGCAAAGATGCCCTGATCAATTTGGGGATAAGGAAATAAGCTCAGAGGGCCAATCGCCCCAGGGTATCTATTAGTGGCCAAGTTGAGAACTTCAGAGCCCCTGGCCCAGGCCGTGGCCCTCCTGATGCACGGCCTCCCTCGGTGCCTGGGCCTTGCTCTCCTTACGCTCACAGGATGCGTGTGACTTCAACACACCCCACTGGGTGGAAATCAAAGGCATAACTAGTGCCATGCTGGCCCAGGGCAGGCTGCCAGAGGATTCCGCCAGGTCTCTTTTTCAGTGTTCAGGGCCTGGGCAGGGTAGGGCCGCAGCAAAGGCCCAGGTGGGCAGCCCCCGCTCTCCCTCTATTCTGCATGCCTTGGGGGACCTGGTGGTCTGTCCGTCAAGGGGGGCTGTGTGGCCCGGGACCAGCCCGTGCCCCTCTCTGGGCCTCGTTTCCTCCATCTGCGTCACGAGGGGCTCAGAATCCATAACCCGTCAGGGACTTTCTAGCATGGACTCTCTGAGGCAGAGCCACAGGGAAAGCCCCACCTCCTCGACAAGCCCGGGGCCTGGGCCGAGCCGGGGTCGCGGTCAGCCCGCTTGTGGAGCCAGAGCCACTGCAGCCACTGACAACCTGCTGAATCGGCCCTGGAGTCCAGCCAGGAACCCTGAACTCCTCCATTTTCCCATCTGTAGAATGGGAATGAGGACAGGTGCGGATCCCACGTGTGGGAGGGAAGTGCACTAACGAATGCTCTCAGAGTCTCGGATGAAATAAACGCGGGCATCTGTGGGGGCCGGACATTATGCAGGGACAGCCTAGGGATCCCTGCCCCTGCTGGGCTGCAAGACCCCCTCAGGTCAGGGAAGACCACTGCGACTCCAGTCTCTGGTAGAGCCTGGCCGGCACTCCCTCCCTCCGGGACCGTGAGAAAATGCCTTTCCCCTTCGGAGCCCCGGGTCCCTCCTCTGCAAATGGCCCCCAACTCCAGGGAAAATGACAGCATTTTACTCCCTGCCCTCCATCTGCCTCAGGTTTATTGGGTCTTTATGTGTGTGTAGCACGATAAGGGACACAGAGCAAGCCTGAGGCAGGGTGCCTTCCATCAGGGGACATGTCTCCCCTGGGCAGGAGAGGGGTAAAGCAACGAGAGGAGCTCAGCGTGCACAAAGGGTAAAATAAAACTGCCACATGGCCCCGGTGCCTCAGCAGAGACAGCAAATGCAAGGAAGGTGCTCCGGCCTTCCACTCCCTGACCTGGGCAGACATCACTAATCCATCCGTAACTCTTTCCAGCTGAGCCTGGGTGCAGCCTCGGGTCCTCTGTCAGGGCGGCCCAGGCAGCCCAGCCCGGTCACTGACAAAGCAAAAGGGGCTCACCTGCCTCAGAGTCTAGGGGTTATGCTAGGGCAACCGTAGGAGGCTTCCTGGAGGCGGAATTCTTCACCCAGGCCTCGAAGGAGGAATCTGGACAATTAAGGGGACAGAAGAGGTTGCTCCAGGTGGCAGGGGCAGTGTGAGCAGACACCTGGAGAGGGAAGGTGGCCCAGCAGACTCAAGGACAGTGGGATCCGCGGCCAGGGGGGAGGGATGCCCAGGAGGGTAGGAGGCCCAGTGGGAGGTAGGGTCAGGGACCAAAGCTCAGAGGCCAGGTCCAGCCCTCCCCCAAATCTTGTCGACTGGACCTGCTCTCTTCACCTTCTATGCATGCTCCACAGCCCAGGGAGGCCCCGGAGGGGACTGGGGGTGAGTGAGGCGAACCATGGTTGTCAACCTCTTGGGTGACAAGGAAATCTGCAGCCTCGTGAAGCTGACATGTTGCTGCCCATTCTCTGAGTTGCAGGGTGGGTGCCTGGGGCGGCTCCTCAGCTGGCTCACGGCTGTGTCCGGCCCAGTGCGGCTGCTGGCCCGGGCGCAGCCCACAGGGAGATATGGCTTCCGTCTCTGCATACCAGAGGCCAAATGCGGAAAGGCCAGTGTAGACGCTGGCCCTTGCCTGGGGTTTCTGGAGCCTCAGGGTGAAGGAAGTCCACAGGCCAAGGACAAGTAGACAATCCAACCCCTGACCCTGCCCAGCTGGCTTCTGGGTGGAAGTGGGTGAGCCCCTCCCTGGAAGACCTGCCAGTTACACCCACCCTGCCCACCTCTTTCCACTCACGTTTTCCTTTAGAACCTATCTTAGCCCTTTCACTTCCGCCAGGGAGCCCACCAGGATTTACCCCCAGGCCCCACCAACTGCAATGAGTAGTGGGAGATCTGTTTGTAATTTGGACCCAATGCTAACACGCTGTGGGACTTGGGTGAGCCACCCCTCTACCCAGGCCTTGGTTTCTCCACCTGTCACTGAGGAGTCAGACAACAGAGTGTCTAAAGGCCTCCAGCTCTAAGAATTCTCCCGCATTTCTGATGAAGGAGTCTGGTGGCCTGGCTGGTCTAGAGCCACAGGGCCATCTGGAGTCCATGCACCTTGTCCTGCTGCACTCGGGGCCTGGCCTGAGCACTGACCAGCAATTGAGCAGGGTCAAAGGCCCAGAGCCTTGGACCACTGTGGCTGGGGTAGCCTTCAAACACCATACAGTCCAAACCTTCAGTTTCCCAGATGGGCAATGGAGGCTCAGAGAGGGCAATGACCTGCCCAAGGCCACACAGCAAGCCACCCACCGCAGGGGCTCATACCTTAGTAGTCTGTTCTTGCTCGGTAGTGTGGCTCATGGGTGCAAAGGCTTTGCTGGCTGTGACCTCCCTGCCCCTCACTGGGAGCCCTTCTGGAGGGACTTTGCTGGGCCCTGATTGGGGAGGACACAGAAGAAACAGCCCCCACCTGCCAAGAGCCCCCAGTTAAGATGGGAGGAGAGATTCCCGCGGAGGTGAGGGCGAGGAGAGTAGCCCTCCCCTCGGCTTCTCCCCCCACTGCCTGCCCCTCCCCCACAAGTGCAGGGTTGCTTTGGGTGAAAAACTGCCGTCTTTAGAGGGAGTTACCAAGTATTAACAATTTCCTAGTATCTCAGTGCAAATGAATTTGTCAGAAGTCCTTCTCTGAGGCTGGAGGGGCTTGAGATCAAATAAGGGATCAAGCAGTGACAGCCCTGCTTCCTTTGGGGGTGCAGAGAAAAGCTCCCAGGATCTTTCCCCGCAGGCAGCCCTGAGGCCTCATACGCTGGCTTGCAGCTTGCCCTGGTGCACGCACACACATGCACGCACGCACGCGCACACACACGCACACGCCCCACAGCCAAGGCCAGGGGGCAGTGGCAGCCTAGCAAAGACCCTCTCAGGCTGGCTCTCCAGTGGGCGTGAGGGGGGCGTGCGGGAGGGAGCTGCCTGACCTTAGAGGCATTCAAGCCAAGGCAGTGGCATGGATGCCCGGGGGACTTGTCCATCCCAGAGAGACTCGGACATTCGACCACTCACCCTCTCCCTGCTCCGTTAGCCCTCAAGGCCTGCTGGCCCAAAACGCGAGTCCACAAATGTCCCTGCCCTGCCCTCAGCCACCCCGGGGTTCCAGGGGTTCTGGCATTTGGAGGGGCTCTCCGAATGGCTGTGTCACAAAGTGTCACAAAGTTGCACGGCTCCCAGAGCCCCATCCTGCAGGCCAGGCCAACCCCGTTGCTCTCATGCAGGGCACAGGACCCGGCCTGCAAACGGTGCCCCCAGGATTCCCTCTCTCTCCCCACTTCCAGTTGCTGAGCCGGTGCTTGCTCTGCCAGCCCTGCCTCCCTGCTCTGCTGACTTTCTCTCCATCCTCTTGTCTTTTTTGGATTCATTCTCTGCCAGTCACTCTGTCTCTCCCTCTGTGTCCCTTTCTGTATCTGTCTCTTTCAGCCTCTTTGTCTCTTTGTCTCCCTCGTATCTCTGTCTCTTCCTTCCTCGTTCCCCCCACCGCCTCCCCCTCCTCCCTCTCGCCCACCCCCAGCAGCGCGGTTTCTCACTCTGGAAGCTGGTGCTGAGTCGGTGTTTCCGAGCTCGGCTGCGAGCTGACGGGGCTCTCGCTGTCTCCCCAGCGGACCCCTCCCCAGAGCCGCCTCCTTGCTTCCTGCTTTCTGTATCTCGGGTCTGAGCATCTCTGGGCGCTTAGCCTGAGCCCAAACTTTCGGTGGGGAAGGGGAGGGGCCGGGCGGGGGCGGCAGCTCAGACAGCCGGGAGAGCGCCAGGCCAGGCCGTCCCCGGGCACCTCCCGTGCATGACGCCCACATGTCCAAGCTGGGTGTTCATTTCCCCGTTTACGTGCAAGGACACTGAGGCACAGGGACATGAAGAGCCCGCCCCAGCCAAGCTGCGGCTCAAACCCAGGTCCGTCTGACTCCAAAGCCCGTGCACTTTCTTGTCTCCACGCACGACTCCGGGCACGCAGGGCTAGGTCCAAGGCACGACATGTTCAGAAACAAGAGGCCACTGCTGAGGGCTGTGCCCTGCCGAGCGCCAAGCAGGAAATGAGGGCCGAGGGCTAGGGGAGCCCCTGGGCAGGCACTGTGGGCGGGCGTCAAGGAAGCCTTGGCAGAGACAGGCCCTGTGCCCCCAGCAGGAGGAGAGGGCCCTCCAGGAGGGCTCTGGAGTGAGTAGAAGCTTGAGGCGGGCCTGGGAGAACTGGAGGGTCGGCAGAGCCAGGAGGGGCAGCTGAGCCAGGCTGGGGAGGCCCCAAGGTGTCACAAGGGGGGTCCGGGCTGTGGGCTGGGGAGGTAGATGGCGAGCCCCCCTCCCCCCCCTGCAGAGCTCTGTCCTTCATGTGGGCCTTGGAGGGGCAGTGACCTCTGATTTGGTTGGAGGCCACAGGGAACCACCCAGCCAGGTGAGAAGAGCCCAGGCCAGGCCACCACAAAGCCATGGTCCTGGCCAGCCTGCTTCAGACCTACTGTGTGGCTTTAGGTAAGTAAATTAACCTCTCTGAGCCTCTCTGTATATGTAAGTGGTGGAGCCATATAGTCTCCGAAGGCCCTCCTGTCCCGACGTCCTGTCGGTTGGTCCCACGGGGACCAGGACACTCCAGGAGGTGACGATCCTGGCAGACCGAGAGGGCGTGTCGGGCCCCAGGGATCTCGGGCAGGGGCCAGACAAGCACATACTTGCCAGCGGGAGACCAAGGGCTGTGGTGAGGCTGGGGCTGAGAGTGGGGACTCAGGTCTTCCAAGCCTCACCCCCGAGGACCCCCCAGGACTTGGAGGTGCTGTCTTCAGCCAGGCACACCTGCCAGCACTACGGGGGGTCCTGGAGCCCCTTGGACCTCAGCAGCACTGTCCTCCCGTCACGATGAGTGGGTCATCTGGGGTCCTCCAAGAATGGGAGAGGGAGCAGGACCAGGCAGGGAGAGCAGGATGGGGGCAGGAAGGAGGCCTGGGAGGAAGGGTCCGAGGCCCAGCACCCCTGTAGGAATGCCCCAGCCGGGAGGCCGAGACCCAAGCAAAGCTGCCACTCGAGGAATCCCACGTCTGCAAGCACTGCTGGCCCACCGGGCTCAGCCATTGCCGGGGGCGGCCTGGGGAGAGGAGGGGTGGGGTGTGAGCACCACAGCGGGTCCTGTAGGTGTGGCAGCTGGGGGTAGTCAGCCAGCCATGTCCCCCAGGGTGGCTTCTCTTGAAGAGAGAGCCGAGGGGTGCACCTCTGCGGCTGCCGCCCGACCTGTCGCGGCCAGAGTCCTTCTGGGTTTGTGGCTCCCTCCCCCACCCGTGCTGGCACAAGCCGGCCCAGGCCTGGGCCTCTCCGCCCACACCTCAGCGCCTCCTAAGGCAGCTGTGCACGCACTGGGCACCCGCACCTCCTCCCCAGGGACGGGTCCAGAGGCAGTGTTGCTGGCCGGGGCGGCACGGCCTGGCCTCAAAGGGAACCCGGGTCTCCCAGCCCGCCCTGGGCCTCAGACGTGGCCCCAGGAGGAGCCCCAGCCCTGCCACACGCCCCGAGACTCACCTCGCAGACGCAGCGATGACTATCACCAACCGCCCCAGCCTCAGCTGCCCTTGGCAGAGCTGCAGGGGCTGCCTACTTGGGGCACCCATTTTGGTGGGGCTGGGGCAGGTACAGAGAGTGCCCCGGTTCCCCGGCTCCAGATGCCCTCTGCCCATAAGTCACCCAGCAGGGAGGGGGCGTGGGAGAGATTCTGACGGGCGGGAGGTGGGTGGTCACAGGTGTTTAGCTGACCAAAGGCCCTCGGACGTCTGAGTGGGTCTGACACGCCCCTCCCCCGTCAGCGAGAACGTCTGCTGAGAGGGCCGGAGCCGTGCCAGGATGGAGTGGACTCCAGGGAGTGAGTGCCCCGTGACCGGAGGCATTTAGCGTTACTGGGGGCACCTCATCGTGAAAGCCAACGGCCAGCTCCAAGGGGTTCCCAAGGCGTCTTTCAGGCCTCATGTCATTCAACAACGTGTACTAAGTGCCTGGTCTGAGTCAGGGGCCGATCGGAGCTCCGACGTGATGGTGAAAGCCTCTCGCAGCCTCAGCCCTGCAGCGCCAGGACACGTTCTCCACGAGGCCCGCCCGCCCGTGCTGAGGCTCTCTCGGGGGTGATCCCAGCAGCGCGGGGCCCCACTGAACAACGGGGATGGACAGGAGCGGGGTGCAGAGCCTGAGGCTGGTGCCGAGTCTCAGGAAGACATGGGGGTGCCCTGGGGTAGGTCGGGGAGAGAAACGGGCCAGGCTGAGAGTGACCTCAGAGGCAGAGTCGGCAGGATGTGGGGACCGACTGACTAGGAAGAGTGGGGACAGGAGGACAATTCCCAGGTCTCTGGCTTGAGCAACAAGGACTCCCGACAGTGCACTTACTGCCTGAGAGTTACTCATCCCCTGTGTGCCTCAGTCTCCTCGCCTCTGAGACAGGGATAATGACACTACCTGTTGCACAAGTTGGTTTGGGGGTTGCACGAGTTAGTATGTGTAAATTGGTTAGGATGGTACCTGGCACACCAAGTAAGCCCTCGATAAACAGGCTATTGTTATTGTCATCGTTGTTGCTGTTAGGAGAAGCAGGAGATGAATGAATGGGTGGGTGGATGGATGGATGGGTGGATATGTGGATGGTGGATGCATGGGTGGGTGGATGGATGGGTGGATGGATGTATATGTGGATGAATGGGTAGGTAGATGGATGGATGGGCAGAATACAAGGATTGCTAATCCCCGAGTCAGAAAACTCTGGAAGACAAAGGGCAGAAGATGAGTAAAATTTGGGACACATTGCATTTGCAGCGCCTCCACAAGGCATCCCATCAGAAGTGTCTGGGGCAGCTGCTAGTGCAGGGCGGAAGTCCGGGAGTGCAGCTGGGCTGGGGATTTGAGAATTCCCAGCCACAGGAAAGGAGGAGCTGTGGGGAAGGGCAGGGCTGTGGGGCAGAGGATGGACTGGGAAGAGAAGCCGGCTTGAACCCTAACGGGCCAGTCAGGACTCTTGCAGTTACTAGTGCCAAACAACGAACTCCAAATGGCTTAAGGAAAAAAAAAATATCAGTGCACGTGACTAAAACGTCAAAATCAGGAACAACTGGATCCAGGTGTTCAGTCTAGAGCTTGGGAACCTCTCCTCCTTCCATCCATTGGCTCTATTTTCCTCCCCGTTGACATCTTCCTCAGGCAGGGACCCCTGCGGTGGCCAAGACGCCCGGACAGCCCCGAGCTGACATCCTACCACACAGCCAAGAGGGAAGACCCCTTTTCCTTCTCAGTAAAATCCTAGGCTGGGCTCACGCAGGCCAGGCCTGGTCACAGGGCATCTCTGAATCCAGGGGGTGGATCAGCCTCACCCAAACAACAGGGCCTGAGGCCGGGTGGGTGGATGGGTGGGGAGCAGTGCAGGGTAGGCAAAGAAGGAGGAAGGGCGGGCACTGGACAGGCACCCACAGCTGCCCGCTTCACCCAGCAGCTAATGGGAGCGCTGAGGCAGCACGCACACGCATGCCTAGCAGGGCGTGGACACCAAAAAGAGATCAAGCTTGCAGAAGGAGGGGGTGGTCACCAGTGTCAGCTGCCATTAGCGATCAAGAGTGATGTGGCGAGAACCAGCACTTAGGGCAAGGACAGAAGAGCCCAGAGGCAGAGGGAGGGCGAGAGGACGGGCGAGGAGACAGGCCAGATGGGAGGGCCAAGGAGGACCCTGAGGAGGACTGCGGAAAGACATGAGAGCAAGAAAGAGGACGGAAGAAAAAACACCGCTCTGCTGCCCTTCCTCCACCTCCCCCAAAGCCGAAAGTTAAAAATAGGCTGTGCGGTGAAAGGGAGACAGAATGAGAGCAGTCGTCTAAAGAGAGAGGCAGCAAAGGAGCCGGGACGGGAGAAAAGTCCCCGCAGGCCCCCGCGTGCATGAAAGACAACAGCAGCAGAGGCTCCGTCTCTCCCACCCAGCCCGGGCCCCACCCGCCGCACGCCCGCCAGCTGCAGGCTGAGGACTGTCCTGCAGCCCAGCCAGGCCCTGCGGGGCCCCCACCCCTGCAGGACGAGGACGGCTCCCTGCACCCAGGACCCGGCACCCTGGCCTGGCAGGGCGGGAACCACAGCCCCATCCTACAGACGAGGAAGTGGAGACTCACAGAGTTGCACAACACGCTGTCGGGAACTGCCACGAGGACTCGGCCACAGAGAAGACACCCGTGGGATTCCCCAGGCTGGGAGTTACAGGCGACCTCCCTGTGCCAACGCCAAGCATCCACAAGGACAGAGAGGAAAGGGTGGCTGGGCAAGTCAGAAGGTGACCTGGGGCCACACATCCCATAACGCCTCACCGCCTTCCTGCACTGGCAGCTATGGTGGGGAAACTGAGGCCCAGAGAGGGAACACTATCTGCCCAGGTGCTCAGAACAGCGGCAGAAGTGGGCACTGAGAACCGGGAGAACTTTCCGTTCCCAGCCCTGCCCATCCCTCCCGGGCGGCTGGGCCAGACCCCCCTCCCTGGGGCTGCAGCTTCTGTCACCCCGTGCCCTTCCTGCTACCTCCTGGGCACGCCGGCGGAGGAACTAATTAGTGGTTGGTTTGCAGAGGCAGAGCCCCACATAAACAAGCACGGAGGGTAATGAGCCCGAGAGGAAAACCAGCTAGGAGCCGCCGCCACGCTGACAGCGCTGCTCTCCCTGCCCAGCGCCGGGCGTCATTACTTCTGTCAGCAGACAGCACGATTATTGGATGTTGTTAATAATCTCTTACGTTTATAGGCGGCCTGTCTTCCGAGGCCCTTACAGCTCTTCTGCATTTAGCTTCCCCTTGTTGCCAGGAGGTCAATACCACGGCATAGAGACACATTTATCTCCATGTTTTTACAAAGCCCAGGAAGGGTAGGCCACTTCCTTAGGGCCACACAGCAAATCAACAACGTGCTAGAATCGGTATTCTGGAGAAATTCTGGTGGGTCCAAGGAAGGACCCACCTTGTGGACACGCATTGTGATTCTCTCAGCCCGTGTCTGGCCACCTCAGGATAGGCCCGCCCCTTGTACTTGTCCAGGGTTTTTTCCAGATTTGACTTCATCGATCAAGGCAGGGCTGGTGGAATTATTACCATCATGCGGACTCAGAGACATGAAGTGACTTACAGAAGATCACACAGCAACCGGCAGGTTGAGGACTTGAATCCAGGTTTCTGGGCTACCCATGCAGTGCTCTAACAAGGGCAGCAGCTGCGCCCTGCCTATCCAGGGCTTTAACCAGGGCAGCCTCCCCCGCAGCTGAGTTCGGGGGACTCCAGGAACAGCACTGAGGTGGGCACATACCTATAGGAGGGAGGAAGACCTTGTCCTGTTTTGCCTTCTTGTGGTGGGCGGCAGGGCAGAGCTGGGGCCACTCCGTCTGGAATCCCACTTCCAGGGGCAGCTGGGTGGCCGTCTCCTTCCCTTGGCCCAGAGGTGGTTCTGAAGGAGGAGAGAGGAGGAACGGGGTGGGGAGGACACAGTCCTTGGTGGGCTGCCTGTGCCCCTGTTCCTCCAACTGCCACCTGAGGATGGGGCTGGCCAAGGGGATCCCCAAACTTCCCTCTGGTTCCCAGGTCCCCGAGGTCTTTAAGAGTGGGGTCTGCCAGCCATGTCCAGCCCAGCAGAGCCCCTGCAGGCATCTCAGGGCAGGGGAGCCCCTGGCCGGCGCCTCATCTGTCCGGCTGGCAGGACCCAGGCAGGCGGGGGGCGCGGGGAGGAGTAAGCAGAACACCTGGGCTGGAGCCCACTTCTCCACCTGCTGGCAGTGACCTTGGGCAAGTCCTTCACCCTCGGGTCATCTGTCTCCTCATCTATGGAATAAGGGAATGTCCCTAATGTCCCTTCTGGCCCCAGGATGGCCATGATTCCCTGTGTCCCCCGCGGGAGCAGCGCTTGCAGTTTGGGCTGGTTCGGGGTCCGCCGGAGTCTGACTCAGACATCGATGCACATCGATCGCCGTGCATCCTCAGGGACCAGCCGGCCACAGAGAGAGACCAATTAGGCCCTGTCCATCTTCCTTCCAGGCCACTGGACCCAGAGTTCTCCCCCAGGGTGCCTTGGGGGTCTCGGATGGGGACGGCTGGCTCCCCCGCCAGAGCAGAGAGCACCGGCAGTCAAAGCCCCGGTTAAGGAAGCGGGACGCAGGGGCCCGGGCGTAGGGGAGGTACAAGGTGGGCAAGGCTGGAGACTAACAGGAACTGTTCCATGGGCAGGGGCTGCAGGGGGCAGAAGTGACTGGTGATCAAGACAGATGAGGAAAGGGGCCAATGTGGGGGCCACCCCAAGGTTCCCCTCCAAAATCTGCTCCTGGGGCATGCAGGGCTGCAGCCGAGAGGCGGCTTTCGGGCCCTGGTAGGATGGAGCAGTGGACATGGTCTCAGCCCAAAGGCCAGGATGCGGTGGGGGGATGAAGTTGCCTTCTTTCCTATCACCAGGCACAGCACTTCAGAGTTTGCAAATGACTTGCACAGAAATGCTTTCCTGGAGCTTCATAACCACTCCATGACCAGGTACAGCCTTGTACTGCAGATGGAAAAACTGAGGCCCAGAAATGGCCTGAGCCTCGTCTGGGGACTTACAGGCTCTGGGCCCAGAAGGCTCCCACCACGCTTGTCTCCAGGTCCGTAATCTGGGCAAGCAGGTGGACTGTCCACTCACTGCCCCCAACTGCCACCCTCCCACTGCTGGAAACCCCGTCCCCTCCCCCGGAGGCTGGAGCAGCCCCAGCAGGCAAGCCCAGGTGGGAGGAGGGATGCTCCACCCAGTCCAGCCGTGCCCAGAACTGGCCAGCCCTCTGCCACCACCTGATGCCAGATGTGGGATTTCGTGGGGGCAGCGGGAAGGGAGGTGCAGCGCGGGGAGGTGCGACCTCACTCTGAGGAGTATGGTAACAGAAGCTTTAGAGCGTGGAGCAAGAGCGACTGGTCAGCCCACGCTGAGTCGGGCTCTGAGCTCAGAATCCCCCCAAGTGGTGTGCCTGGGCGTGTGGTCTCTGCCCCCGAGGCAGGCGCCTGTGAGGGGACAGCCACCTTCTGCTCCCCGACTCACATGGAGAGTGGGGACAGACCGGTGCGTGCGGAACCCAGCAGGATCCCGCAGGTCCCTGCCTTGAGCCTGGCATGGGCAGGGCCTTGGATGGGGACCAGAAAGGGAAAAGGCAGGGAGGCGGCAGGGGACACTGAGGCCCTCCACTGAGAGCTGGTTGGAATCCCTGGTGTGTTACTGGCTGTGGGCTAGGAATGGGGTCCCCTCCCGGCCACCACCTCCTCTCCTCCCCACTGGGCGCCCGTGGAGTCTCCCTGGCAGCAAAGAGGAACAGGAGGGGACAGCCCTCTTCTTCACCCCCAGAGCTAACCGGGCTGTGGGAGCTGCTTCCTTAACGACCCTGTCCCAGCCCTGCCCGTTCCGCAGCGCCTGGGATGCAGGGAGGCGGAGCTTTGGGACCACTTGGGCTGAGTTTGAACCTCAGCTCTGCATCTTTGCCCTGCAGTTTCCCCCGCATTGCCCTGAGCAGTCCTGTCTCTCGGAGCCACAGCCTCCTCATCTGTAAACGGGGAGGTAGCAGAACCTCCCTCGTGGGGCATCTGTGAGGATGAGGGAGGACACCCACCGCGTGCAGGGTGGCTGGTACTCAGTAAGGTTGCCACAGCACCTGCCCCCACGGCTCTGCGTGGCCAAGAGCAAGTCCTCCTGGCTGCCTCTCATTGCAGTCCCCTGGCCCGTGCCCTGTGTCAGCCCCTTCTCCCGCTGCCTCCCCTGCCACAAGCCGCCTGCCCGGGTGTCCTTCCTGCAGTGCCTCTCCTGTCCTGAGTCCTGACCACTCCTGGGCTGGAAAACCCGTCAGAGCTGGCGCCGGGCTGGGGTGGAAGAGTGACTGCTCGCCTTGCTCAGGTGGGATCCTGGTAGTGTGATTATGTCTCTTTAAAGAGTCTCTCACTTTGAGAAATACATTCCAAAGTATTTATATATAAAATGATACGTGATTTGCTTCAAAATAATCCAGGGGTGGGGAGGGGTGGGGAGGGCTAGAGCCCACACAAGCCTGGCTCACTGTTCATTCTTAAGCCCAGCAGGGGTCTGTGGGGATCATTAGACTAGCCTCCCCACTTTTGGCTGTTCGGAATTTTCTATAATAAAGAGTTTTTTTATAATTTAGAGGGAGAATGGATGAAGAAATGGTAGAATGTAGGCATTGGCGGTGCTAGGTGATGGGTACACGGGGGTCCATGAACCCTTCTCTGTAGTTTGGTGCACACTCGAAAGTTTTCAGCCGGGCTCAGTGGCTCACTCCCGTAACCCAGTGCTCTGGGAGGCCGAGATGGGAGGATTGCTTGAGGTCAGGAATTTGAGGCCGCAGTGAGCTATGATGATGTCACTGTGCTCTAGCTGGGCAACAGAGTGAGAGACTGTCTCAAAAAAAAAAAAAAGAAAAAAAGAAAAAAGAAAGAAAAAAAGAGAAAGTTTTCATAATAAAAATATTTTTTTATTTTTTAAAAATAAAATTCTGTCTGATTCTCGCTACTGCACCAGAGTGGAGCGCCTTGGCGTGGCCCCAGGGGTCCTCCATGGGCCGTGGCCCGTCACCCCCTGGTACCCTGCATGCCAGGATCCAGGACGACGGCCAGCAACCACCCCCTGGAGTGGCACACTCACAACCCTACCAGCCAAGAGGGGAACAGCCTCTTGGTTCAGCTCTAGAATCGCCTCCTCCAGGAAGCTGGCCGGGGTTCTCCCCTGGCCTCCCCACTGACAGAACCGCCCAATACCTCCTTGGAGTCCCCACAATCCCTGTGGCCTGGGACCCTGGGGACACAGGCTGCAAGGATGGAGCCCGTCTTAGTGCACCCAGGTCCCAGCACCAGGCCCGAAGCTCAGTAAATGTCCACTGAGGATTGGAAAGATCTCGCCAAACTCAGGACTCAACCTTGGCTGCCCAAGTCCCAAATGAGTTTTGTTTCCTGAGGTCGCCCTGCCCCCTGTTGGTAGAAAGAAGTGTTGCAAGGATGGCTGGAAGCAAAGCTGGAACCCCCAAGTCCAAGTCCACCTCATGGAGCAGAACTCAGAACTGGGCTGCAGGGGGTGCTGCTCTCTGCAGAGACATGCAGAGACTGTCACCATCTCCCTCTGTGAATCCTCCAGTCCTCCAAGGATTTGCCTTACATGCCACAGCCTTGCAGACTGCTGGCTGGCCTTTGCTCCGGCCACCTTCCCTGCTTGAGTACCTATGCCCTATACATGCACTAACACACACACACACACACACACACACACACACACACACACACACACACACACACACCAGCTCTGCCTAGCCAGCTCCTAGCGAATATGCAAGCTTATCCCCAACGCCTCTCCAACGTGAGCCCATTACTGTCACCCACATGTGCAGTTACTCTGTGTCACTCCACTGCAGCCTGGCCACATGCCCTCTGTTAGACCACTTGTCACCTGTAGCGTTTGTGTGATCATCTCCTTCCCTAGATCTGGAGGTCCCTGAGAGGAGACACTGGTTCTCAGCATGGCAGTGCCCCTTTAAGAACTGAACATGTGTGTTGAGTTTCTACCATGACGGCCAAAGCTCCCTCTGCCCCTGGGCTGACAGGTGGCTCATCAGAAAGGAAGACATGGTGGTTTCTGCCTCCCTAAGGAAGACACTAGCACCTTCCATTTCTAGATCTGTGCTATCCAATATGGTGGCCACTAGTCACCAGTAGCAACTGAGCACTTGAAATATGGCCTTGTGATGGAGGAATTTAGCTTGATATTTTATTTAATTTTGATTAGCTTTAACTTATGTTTAAACATTGATATTCAAACAACTTAGGTATATGAATTTACATTTTCAACCATAAATTTTATGGAACCTAAATATAGATCAAGTGTTTCTGAGGAAAATATAAGTGTCTACATTGAGATGCGCCATAAGTGTGAGATACATAGTAAATCCTGAAAACTTAGCATGAAAAAACAAATAAAGCCTGTAATCCCAGCTACTCAGGGGGCTGAGGCAGGAGGATTGCTTGAGCTCAGAAATTCACCTCTTCTCTAAAAAAACAATGTAATGCAGCTCAATTTTATATTGATTACATGTTGAAATGATAACATTTTGGATATATTGGGTTAAATAAAATATACTAAATTAAATGTAATTTCATATGTTTCTTTTTACTTTTTTTAAATGTAGCTATTAGAAAATTTAAACTTACATACATAGCACCTAGCATTTGTCACTTCTGTACATTACATAATTATGCATATTATATTATATAATATCTCTATTGGATAGCGGTATAGAAGACCAGGGTTTCTCACCTCCAGAACTCCTGGTATTGGGGGCTGGATAGCTCTTGCTTGTGAGGGGCTGTCCTGTGCACTGTAGGATTTTTATCACATCCATGGTTGGGACCCACTAAATGACCCCAGTTGTGACAATCAAAAATATCTCCAAGCATTGCCAACATTCCCTGGGGGACAAAAATCCACTGCCCCCCTGATCATGAGCCACTGCTGTAGACCCTTCTGATAGATGAGCATGGTCCCCATGAGGGGTGGGCGGGAAGACACTGGCGCTGGGGGGAGGGGAGGGGAGCAGCCTGGGTGGCTCTGTGGGCCTAGGAGGTGGACCAGAGGTGGCCGGTTTGAGGTGCACCAGGAAGGGCCTGACCCTGCTGTCCTTGCCCACAGGCTCTGAGGCCACACGCCCTGGGAGAAGAACTGCAGAGCGGGCCCCTGAGGAGCAGCCTTGGCTATCTAGGGGAAGGGGCCCTCCTTGGGGCACCCTCACAGAAGGAGCCTGGGAAAACCTTCCCTGAGCAGCAGCATGACAATAGACGGGCAGCCAGGACCCCACAGGGGTACCTTCTGCGTCAAAGGCCAGGACGGCAGCCAGGGAGAGGAGGCGGCAGGGCTCTTGGCTCCTGGACAGTGGAAGTCCTCCTCTGGGACTGGGTGAGCCACTGGCGTTCATGGACCATCTAGGGAGGCAGAGGAGGGGGAGGGGAGAAGCCCCCAAGTGTAGACTGTATTTCAAGTCAGTTGTGGTGGGGTGAGGGGCCCTACCACATTCTAATTTGAGAATAGCAAGTAACGCTGTCTGCATCCCAAGGGTGTGAGCACTATTTTTTTTTAATTTCCCTCTACTCTTCTTAGCAGCAGGGTGTGAAGCATTTGTATGTGCAATTGTCATGGCAATCTCGCCTTGCCCGTCTCCCCGACACCTGACATGGCGCTTGGCATGTGCAAATCGAAGTACAGTTGAGGAAGGAAAGGAGGGAGGGAGGGAGGACAGGGAATGTGCCCTTGATTCGTGTGTAACTGGGGAGACAGTGCATGAAAACAGACACAGGGACCAGAACTATGAACTCACAGAAGCTAGGACGGGAAGGGATCTAACTGTCAACGGGTCCACGTCTCTGGCCCATGCAGCAGTCCCTGCAGCAACCCAACAGGGTCACGGGATTCAGCAGCGGCCATCCAGGGACAATGGAGCTCTCTGCTCTTCAGGGTCAGGGGGCCCATCCCTGCGGGACAGGTGTGATAGGTTCAAAGTTCCTCTAATCCACCGGCAAATATCAGAACTAATAGAGGGTTCATCAGCACAGAGATGGGAGACAAGATAACATAGGAAAACCCACACCAATTAGAAATGCAATGGAAAAAACATCCTGTGCACGATGGCCACCCAGTCCATAAAATACCCAAGAACGTAACGAGAGAAGCTCACGTCCCGTCAGAACACAATAAAACTTTACTGAAGGGCATAAAGAAGGCCTGAATAAATGGAGTGATCTATCACGCTCCAGCATGGAAGGACCATAATATGGAGATGTCAATTCCTCCCAAATTAAATCTATAAATTCAATGCATTCCCAATCAGAATGCTAAAGGGAGGTTTATAGAACTTGACAAGCTGATTTTAAAACTCATCTGAAAGAGTAAACAAGTGAGAACAGGCAGGAATATTTTGAAGAAGAAGAAAAATGAGATGCGACTTGACCTACCAGATATCAAACGCGCTATAAAGCTAGAGAAATTAAAACAGGATGAAGTTGCTGGATCAAAGGAACAGAACAAAGAACCCAAAACCCAGCTATGGTGGGGATTACGGGAAATTAGCATATCACAGAAGCAGCATAGGGGAAAGCATGGGCTGGCCCATGTATTACAGAAATAATGTGGGATGATCATTTATCACATGGAAAATGACATATTATTATTATTATATCTCACATAATGCCCAAAAGTAAATTCCAGAGTGCTGAACACGTCTTTTACCAACTTTTTACCAACTGCAAAAGTATTAGGAGGCAATAGAGACAGAGATTTGTTCATCTTGGGGTGAGAAAGTCCTTCCAGGCAAGACATGAATCCAGAAACCATCAAGGAAAAGTAAGACAGATTTGACTATCTAGACATGAAACATTTCTCTCTGTCGCTAGGTGAAAAATGATTATTTGGAGAAAACAGTTACAACACAGATAATAAACAAGGTGCTATTATCCTGCAAATCAATAAGACAAACTTGAATTCAGAAATTCAAGACAAACTTGAATTCAGGGAAAAAAAAGACAGCAGGGGGGAGGAGAGCTAAGAAAGTATAAGCGAATGATCCGGGGGCACGAGAGTGGACATGTATCCACCAACCCCCATCCTGTGCTGGATGGAGGTGGAGTATTAGCTGCTACCACTTGCAGTCTGTCTAGAGGTGGGCAGAGCATGTTGTATGGGCAAGAACGTCCCCAGGCAGAGAAAGAGTGTCGTGGTTGCGAAGCGTCCTTCAGGGCCGGGTTGAAAGGATATAGTGGCAATGCCAGGCATGGACATGGAATGTCCCATTTAATCATCACAATAATCCTTGTAAGGCAGCTATTATTAGTGTTATCCCCATTTGAGGAAACTGTTGCTCCAAAGGGTTAAGTAACCTGCCCAAAATCCCCCAGCCAAGCAAGTGGAGGAGCCAGACTTGGGGGCAGATACTGCCTCCAGAGGTCCCCTCTGCATTGTGACCCTAGGCGGGTACAGAGCTGGGAGGGCAAAGTTGGGGTTTACCTTTCTCTTTACAACAACCATGTGGCTCCCACTCTTTTTGTTTGTTTTGTTTTTTGCTATCGGCACATGTTTCGACTATCATTTGAAAAAAGCTTTTAAAAACCTTTTTAGATCCTTAGCCCAGGACCTGGCAAAAAATCAGTACCACATAAATGTTACAGTCTCCAAGTTGTCATTGTTAGACAGTATTTCAAGAACGTAATTTATATATGTGGCTGAACAGCCATCTCTGCTGTCAAAAAAGCAATGCACCAACGTGGATTTGGGGAGCATTTGCTGAGAAGGTGTTAAGTACAGGGCAGTGTGCCAGACACCAGGGGGATTCAAAGATGTGCCATTTTCCCCCCTTCAGGAATGGGAGAAAGAAAGCAAAGGACGTGCTGAGGAAAGAGAGCACAGGGTATCAGGAATCAGGTAGGTTCACCCAGGAAGGCTCCCTGGCAGGCGGGTTTCCTGGGAAGTAAACAAAGCTTGAGCCTCAGCACCCTTCACTTGAATGGGACTCATCCAGGAACCAGCTTGTGCTCAGATGTTTTTGCAAAATTTGCAAAAGAAAGCTATTTTAAGTGCAATAGGGTAGGCCCCTGGCGGCTTCCACTTGGACTTTCCCTATGTCACACAGCCTCCTGTGGGGTTGTGTTTGGGTGGGATGCTGGGTGTGTTTGGGAATCTGGCTGGGGGCCAGCTGAGCTGAGCATGGATTTAATTTGGGTTTGGAGGGATACACTTATGAGATTACCCATCACTACCACATCGATGTAAATTACTGCTAGCCCTCCTGGTTATAGAAATGCCTTCCAGGAATATTCCCACTTCTAGTATATGTCCCACGGCCCCTGGCAGGAAAATACGTGCTAACGGAGGAGGAAAAAGTTCCATATGTGCAAAGCCGGCATCTGCTCTCTGGGCAATGCTCCCAATCGTCAGGTATGTAATATTTGCAAGCAGACTATTTTGTTTTCATCCATACCTAGTCAAAATAGATGATCTCTCTTAGTAGGAATATTCTCAATAATATAACATATTCAGTTATAAATACACCATCATTTTTTTTTCTTTCTTTATTACACAAGTAGAACTTTTCTTTGTCAGGTCCAACCGATAAGCACATATGTGCCTGGGGTCACGATCAATGATACAAATAATCAGTCTTCCTTCTGGCATGGTTGTCAGAATTTATCATCCTATTCTCTTCTTAGAAAACGCTAACCGAAAACCACCCTTGTAGGAAGAGGCCATCAAAATGTAACAAAAATGATAGGAAATGAAAACTGTTACATTTTTCTGAACTTTGTGATGTTCGTGGTAATTCTTTTAAATTGGCAATCTGCTGTGACTTCTTCCTTTCTCCTCCTAAATCAATATCTACTTTTGTATTTAAATGGATCTTTGTTATTTGTGTTCTTTTTCTTAAAGAGGGCCTCCAAAATTGCGTAAGCATCAGACTTATCCAAAATCCTGGATCTGTCCCTGCTCCTCGGAGGAGGTCACTGTTAAGTCATTTTAAGGGAGGAACAAAACTCTAGGGGTAGAATGAGATGATCAGGAGATGGCCCGAGTGAATCCAGAGATTACTAACCTCTAGACTCCACTAGGGGGGGGGCCTCAGTGGTCCCCTGGGGCCACAATAGTTCCCCTAGACCAGACCACACCCCCGGAGCCTCACATAGCACTGACGCCAGTCCCAGATGGTGCAGCCTGGAGGCTAACTTCTTTTTCCATTTGGACCAGCACCCAACTTCGCCAGGTACTTCATTACAAGGGCAGTGGCCCCTATGGACGTGCTTCATGTAGTTCATCAAATCGAGTTCCAGCACTCTGCTTTCTAGGCACATGGTAAACTGCACTTCCCCACTCCCTTTGAAGCTAGGCACAGCCATGCACGCTAAAACTTCAGAGCCGGTGCTAACCTACCACATTCCCATCTCACTTTTGCAGCGATTGTGGAGTCATAAGAGATAAAACCTGTCCAACAGCCTAGGTTGCTGCATGACTGTCATGGATCGAGTCCCTCTGTCACCTCGTGTTGAACATGTTGTAAGGGAAAGAAAGAAACTTTTATCGTGTTGAGCCACTGGGATTTTAGGGTTACTTGTTGCTGCAGCATAACCTAGCCCATCCTGACAAACAGAGGCACCAAAACAGGAGTTGAGGGTGCTTCGGCCCAACATGGGGCCCCAGACTGCTTGCTAGTTCATCTCATGAGTCAAAGCATACCCCACCGGGGCAAAAAGGGCTCACAAGGGAGGCGAAATTTCCTGCTGGAAGATGACAAGGCCTTTTCACTTCCCCCAGGGCTACTGCTGGCTATATTTCAAACCTTCCCTCTGAACCCTCCCAAACCCAACTAACAATAATAGGGATAGGAAAACTGCAAAAAAAAAAAAAAAAAATACCCACTTTTGTGCAAAAGAGGGTAAGGAGAAAGAGGCACACTGCAGTTATTGGCCCACAGTAGTTCTGAAATCCAGCAGGGCACGTGTTGCCGGTTCCTGGATTACAGCCCAGTCCTGCTTCCTGGGAGTGATTCCCTACAGCAGCGGTCCCCAACCTTTTTGGCACCAGGGACTGTTTTCATGGAAGACAATTTTTCCACAGACTGGGGTGGGGGTGGGGGTTTTAGGACGATTAAATTGCATTACATTTATTGTGCATTTTACCGCTATTATTATTCATTGTAAAATATAAGGAGATAATTATACAACTCACCATAGTTTGGGGCCACCTGGTCAGTAGCTCTTGGCTCAGAAAGCTGAGCTCTTATATCTCAAATCCGACTCATTTTTTTCTTTTTGATAAGGTATGTCCATGTTTAAAGAAAAGTAGCCTTTTTCAGTCCGATTCCTACCTCCTAGAAGGTAGGAGGTACAGTGGACTCTTTTTGTTTTGAATTTAGAGTCCACCTTTCAGTTCCCATTGGTAGTGCTCTTACCAATGCGATTCCGTCAAAAGTTTTGTGAGGTTCCTACAGATCTCACTGAGCTTCACTCGATTAGACAAAAATGGCAGCCACAGATCTCTTCAACGTAGGCCCCCCTCTACCTTGGGCTGAGCGTCAAAGTGCACATAACAATGTTCTTAAGATTTTTAAGCAACTTGGCTCTTGTCTGGCAAAGTTGGGCTAAGAGTCACATCACGTAGATCCTTAGGAACCCTACTGCTTACCTGAAAGTACCTGCTTACCTGACAGAGCCTCAGATCCGCCTGAGGTTATTACACAGAGTCACACAGCTTCACCAGATCAAGCTTGACTAGATCTTCACTATGAAGCCATTTCTTCCTTTGAGCACCTTTCGCCAGCTGGGAAGACTGTCCTGGGCCTGCTATATTGCCCCTAAATTCTGTTCAAAATCTGAATCACTCATTCTTTTAGCTCATTGCTTTCTCTCTCTTCTCAATGTTATCGGAGGCTGCTAGAAGCTTAGCACGAGTCCATTAGAGACCATTCCCGTCACCCAGGTTACTGCAGAGACAGTGTTCCTAACTGTTCTTGAGTCTTCTTTTTTTTCCCAATAACAATTTCCTCACTGTCTTTTTAAAAAACTTTGTATTGAGATACAACATCCATACAAACCAGTGCATAATTCATAGGGGTACGTACGGCTTGAAGAATTTTCACCAGCTGACAGATCCAGACGCAGCACATCACGAGAAACCCGCTCGCAGCCTCTTCCTATCACTCGCTCCCTAGCGGTAAAAATTATCCTGAGATCTAACACCGCAGATTAGTTTTCGTTCTGAAGTCAGGTTTGACATGTAATTTACATGTTCATCCTTTCTGACAAAGGCATCCAGTCACGTGACCACACCACCCTCAGCATATAGAACATTGTGATGTCCCCAAGAATTTCCCCTGTGCTCTCTACAGTCAACACCCCCCCAACTTCCAGCCCCTCGAAATCTTTTCTCTCCCTATATGCAGTTTTGTGTTTTTTAGAATGCCACATAAAAAGAATAATTCAGTATGTAGCCTTTTGAGTGTGGCTGTCAACCCCAGCATAATGTTTTTGAGATCCAACCCTGCTGTCGAAGCTGTCAGCGGTTCATTTTTTATTATATATCCCTGAGTCGTATTCCAATGTACGAATGTACCACAATTTGTTTATTCATTCACCTGTTGATGCATATTTGGATTGTTTTCAAGCATAGCTGCCGTGACCATCAGCACAGCTTTTGCGTGTGCATGTTTTCATTTCTCTTGGAGTGGGGCTGCTCAGACACCAGTGTATGTTCAACTTCATAAGAAGCCGCCAGATTGTTTTCCAAATTGACTGAACCATTTTGTACATCCACCAGCAACGTGGGAGAGTTCCAGCGCCTCCACACCCTCGTCAGCACGAGGGACTGTCAAGTGACCTTTTTCCTGGTCATTCTAGAAGTGTGCAGTGGTATCTCATGGTGATGTTAATTGCCATTGTCCCCGTGATCCCACAGGAAGGGGGTGTCTGTCCACATATTCCCCATACTCTTACCCTTCTCCCAATGGTGACTGCCACACTTGCCGCCCACTGCGGGGTCCAGGTGGGCAGGGGAGGGTGGGCTCTCGCTGCCCCAGGTGGCAGAGCTTTCTCACCTGGCCTCCCCCATGGAGGCAGGTCCCATGTGGAAGAGTTTCTGCCCTTCCCCAGAGCTAGCCAACCCGGAATGGTATTGGTACAGGACCTGGGCCCAGAACAGCTTCCTATACTTCCTCCATGGCCAGGGGGATTTTCCTACTACCAGAAATGCAGCCACCATGGGTCTGGAGTGTGCCTGGGAGTGACAGAGTTTGTTGGCTTCTCCTTGTGGCTCAAGGCTTTTGCTCCACTGAGCAAGGGGTCAGGACAAGAGTGCGAGGTTTGGCGATTTTCCCATAGCAGCAGTAGCTAATCCCCTTGGGGCTCTCCCCCACTGAGAGGTCTTTCTCCAACCACCCCACCACCACTCACCTCTGCCTCCATGCCCCTGCTAGAGCAGCATCCAGTGTGTGCAAACTCTCGCCTCGTCTGGGCCCCCTGCCATCCCAGACTGACTGGCAGCCCACACCTGGCTTCCAACAATTTGTTAAAATTGAACTGATTTCTTCTTACCCACTTTTCTGGAGGCCACCCCTTCCTCCCACATGCCCGAGCAAGCCAGTCTGCAGCCCAGTCTCTCCTTGGAGAGTCCTGCCCCCTGGGACTCAGGCTACTAGCTTGCCCTGTGGCCTGGGCTCCTTGGTGAGCTCAGGACAAGTGATGACTTTGCAGTACACACAGTCTCTTCTCATTGTCAGCTGGGGGAGCAACACTGTCTACACCCTAGGTGGTGAGGACTGAACTCTGATCTTGTTCTTTGCCCAGAAAATTCCTTTCTAAGGGGACCTGGTGAGTCACGCCTGCAAATGGTAAGTCTCAGTAAACAGGTTTTTATGATGTGGTTTGCTTCCCAACCTGATTCCAGTATAGCATCTCATAAAAGATAGAAAACGCTTATCTTAACTCAAGCATTTCTTTCCACTGATTCCTAGCCTTTGGACAAAGCCTAGCTCTTTCAGCCAATTGTCAACTAAAGAATCTCTAAATCCACCTGTGTCTTGTAAGCCCCCACTTCGAGATGTCCTGCCTTAATCCCTAAACCCACCGAAGACTTGTAAGCCCCCCGCGTTGAGATGTTCCACTTTTTTGGGCCAAACCAATGTGGGCCTTCCATGTATTGATTTATGACTTGACCTATAATTCCTGTCTCCTTGAAATGTAACTAAACTGTAACCCAGCCATAGCGAGTCCACTTGCTCAAGGCTTCCTGGGCGTGGCTCCGGGCCATGGCCCTCAAATTTGGCTCAGAATAAACCTCCTTAAATTATTTTACAGAGTTTGTCTTTTTTTCCATTGACAGTGGAGGAGGAAATCCTCCTTGCTGCCCTTATTTCCTTCCTCCCATCTTCTCCCACCACCTGTTCCCAACCTTAGGCTACCTGTCATAGCTTGTTCTAATGGCAACACTCCACTTCCAAGTACCAATTTCTGTTCCCACAATCTCTTGCTGCAGAACCAACCATCCCCAACATTTGGTGACTTAAAACAAAAATTATTATTATTTCTCATGGTTCTGTGGGATGACTGGTCTCCTTGAGGGTCTCACATGGGATTGAAGTCATGTGGGATTGAAGATGTCTGCTGGGGCTGAAGTCATCTGAAGATTTGGTAGGTCTGGACATCCAAGAAGATTCACTCATGAAGCTGGTGGATGAGTTCACCAGCTAAGCCCAGGGATTCTTCTGACCTAGTCTTAGAAATTACACAGTGACATTTCAGCCACATTCGGTTGGTCATACAGGGCCAACTCAGATTCAACATGGGAGAGAGCCACACGGGACACAAATATTGGGAGTCGATCTTCACTGGGGGCTATCTTTGGAGACGAGCTAAGATCCTGATTAGCACTACACACAAAAAGAGACCTTTCACATTCAGTCTTAAATGTATCTAACTATAAAGTTAACAGAAGAAAAGGGAGAATATTTTTGTGTCGGGGTTGGAGAGGACTTACCAGATAAATCTTCAAAAAGCACAAAATTATAAGACAGAGGAAAAAAAGATAAATCTTACTACACCAAAATATAAGATTTCTGCCCACAAAGACATCATGGAAGAAATTAGTATGCAGATGGCAAAACGGGGGGAGATATTTGCAGTATCTAAAACTCACAGGAAATTAATATCTAGATATATACACCCACAACATAACTAAAAAAAGAGAGCACTGTAAATTCTAAAAAATTGGCAAAGGATATTAGAGAGCAATTCACAAACAGTAAGCCCCAAATGCTAATTAGAATATGAAGAGCTATTCAAAATCATTAGTCATCAGAAAAAAATGCAGAGTAAAACAGTGAGTTCTCATTTTATAGCTATTAGCCTGACAAAAAGTAAAGAGCCAGGTAATGCTAAATGTGAGTGCGTATATGTGAGGCGCACATGGAAATAGGAATCCTCACACGGTGCAGGTGAGAATGAGGACTGGTGGAGCCATTCTGGACAACACCTGGAACTAATTCGAGATACATTCCCATGAGGAATTGTGGGATTTATAGGGTATGCTTATATTTAAGTTGCCTAGGAAACTGCCCACAATCCAGAGAGCTATTGGAGATGTTCATTGCAACATCATTCTTTGTTTTGCTCTGAGAGCGTGTGTCTGTGTGTGTGTGTCTGTGTGTGTGTGTCCACATGCTCACATGCTTGGGAGGTGGTGGTGGCAGGGGCAGGGAGCTGGGGGCAACCTGAGTGTCCATCACTAGTAGAACAAGAAACCCTGGTGGACTCTCATCATGGAATACTAAGCAACAGTTATTATAGATGCTACAGATTGAGTATACATACAGCAACATGAGTAGATCTTAACTTAGCACCAACTATTCTGCTTTGTAAGAAACAGATGGAGAAATATGATACATTTACAAAACACTATTTACACTAATTAGAAAATGTATATAAATGAAATAACAACCATACATTTTGCAAGATCACATACAAACAAAAACACATATTAACATGTTAGAGAGGTTGCTATTGTGGTAAGAAGGATGAAAGTGGAGTTCAGAAATAAAAGTTAATAGAAAAAAATGTTCAAATGTTATAGGACTTTTATTACTTGGCTCTGTGACTTCTTATAAAGCTACAATAATCAAGGCAGTGTGGTATTGGTGTTAAGATGGACAAACAGATAAATGGAACAGAGAGGGGGGCTCATAAATAAACCCACACACATACAGCCAACTGATTTTTTTTACAAAGGTACAAAGGCAATTCATTGAAGAAGGGAAAATTTAATATATATATGCAAAAAGTGAATTTAGATCCTTAACTTGAAGCATACAAAAAATTTACTCAAAGTAAATCATAGACTTAAATGTAAAACCAAAAACTATAAAATATAGAAGAATATCTTGGAGATCTTGGGTGAGGTAAAGATTTGTGTTGTGTGTGTGCATGCACATATAAATTATATAATATAAATATATATATATATCACTAAAATAGCAATCCAGAAAAGAAACATTTGATAAATTGGATTTCATCAAAATTCAGAATGCTTGCTCTTTGGGAAAAAACAAATAACTGTAAGAATGCAAAGATAATATTTCCAAGTCATAGATCTGATAATGTTCTTATCCAGAACAAAAAAATCCCAAAACTCAATAAGGAAACAAATAATTCAACTCTTTTTTAATGGGCCAGAAATTCCAATAGACAATTAACTAAAGACTTACATGTGGCAAGCAAGCACCTGAAAAGATGTCATATCATTGGTCATTAAGGAAACGCAAATTAAAACCACATTGAGGCACCACACACCAATTAGAACAGCTAAAATTAAAAAGACTATACCAAGTGTTGGTGAGGATGTAGAATTGGAACTCCCATACTCTGCTGCTGGGAACATAAAATGATACAAACACTTTGGGAAACAATGTGGCAGTTTCCTAATAAGTTATAAACACACACCTGTCACATGACCCAGACATTCCATTTCTAGGTATTTACTCAAGAAAAATGAAAGCTTGTATCCATACAAAGACTTGCAGGCAAATATTCAGAGCAGCTTTATTTGTAACAGCCAATAAATACTAGGAACAACCCCAATGTCCACCAACAGTAAATTGCTTAACAAATTGTGCTATATCCGTACAATATTATACTATAAAAAAAATTTTACCTAGCCATGAAAAGGAACTATCAATATATCCAACAACATGGATGAACATTAAAATAATTATGCAGAGCACATACTGCATGGTTCATTTACATAAAATTCTAAAAAATGCAAACCAATCTATAGTGACTGGAAGCAGATCAGTGGTTGCCTGGGGAGACGGGTGGGGGAGGGAGGGATTAGCAAACGGCAGGAGGAAACTTTTAGGGGTGATGGATATGTTCATAATCTTGATAGTGGTAATGGTTTCAGGAGGGAAACAACGTCAAACCATATCAAATTGTACACTTTACGTGCAATTTGCTTTATGTCAATTATACGTGAATAAAATGTTGGGATTTGTTTTGTTTTATAAGATAGTGTCTGGCTCTATTGCCCAGGCTAGAGTGCAGTGGTGCAATCACAGCTCACGGCAGCCTCGAACTCCCGGCCCCACGCGGTCCTCCTGTCTCAGCCTCCCCTATGGATGGGACTATATAGGTGCGCACCACCACACCCAGCTAATTTTTTTCTATTTTTGGAAGAGACTTGTATTGCTTTTGCTCGGGCAGGTCTCAAAACTTCTGACCTCAAGCGACTCTCCCACCTCGGCCTCCCAGAGAGCTAGGATAGCAGGCGTGAGCCACCGGCGCTCGGCCAAAAGACGTTTTCTAAAAAGAAAAAGAAAGGCAATCTCGCTCCCAGGGTCAGCCAGCTGGGAGGCGGCGATTTAACCCCCCACGTCGCGCTCGGAGCCCGTGCACTTTCCGCTTTGGCCGCTCCGCTAAGCACGGAGGCTGGCTCTGCGCGGCCGGGAAAGTGCTGGAAGGAAGCGGGGCCGGCGGGCGGCGGGGGACGTGAGTCATTACCTTAGCCGGTGGGCGGCCCGAGCGCGGCCCCGCCCCCGGGAGGCGGCCTGTGCGGGCGGCCGCGGCGCTCGCCCTCTCGGCCGGCCACCTGCTGCCCGCCCGGCCACCTGCTGCCCGCCCGCGCCGCGACATGGTGAGTGGGGGGCGGGATCGGGCGCCCTGCGGGGCCGGGGAGCGGGAAGCGCTGGCGGAGGGTCCCCCCTGCGGAGCCGCCGCGGCCCGGCTGGGCAGTCAGTCTCCGCCCCGCTCCCTGTCGCCGGCGGTGCGGGGCGGAGCGGGAGGCCGCAGGGCCGCGGTGGCGAGTCCGGTCTCAGCGAGGCGGGAGGTCAGGGCTGCCCCTGATTCCCGGGCCGGTGCTCGCTCTGCGACCTGCGCGGGGCACGGGCTCACGGGCGCACCATGGGGGGCCCGCAGCCGTGCGTTCTGTATTTGGGGCGCAGGTGAGGGCGAGGGACAGACTAAATTCGCGTGTTGCTGCGCGTCCTCGGCCTGTTCGCTCGCTCATCGGGGCAGAGTCCGGCTGGAACTACGCGGTGTGCTGCGCCCCTGCGCCTTGTTTGAGGCCCGTGGCGCGCAGCGTGGGCGTGGTGGCCCAGGATCGCCCCTCCTCCGAGTTGAGCTTACCCCAACGCCGGGGGTGTCTCAGGCCTTTTGCTCAGCTGCGCTAGGAAGCCCCGAAGCTTTACCAAACAGACCATTTTTGGCCCAGAGGCCTGAGAAGCAGTCAAGACTAGGAGGGCGTTTTGACGGGCTGGCTGTGGCCTTGGGGAGGGAGGGGGAGTGGGAATGGCTGTGAGGGGCGCCCAGGCCCCAAGGATGAAGGCTTGGGTAATCAGTAACCCCTCTGCGCCCTCGGAGAGGAGGCTGGGCCTGGCCGGCTGTTGACTGAGCATACACAGTCCCTTCCCCCTCTCTGTCACCAGAGCTCAGAGGGTTTGTCACTTCAGCCCCAGGCTTTGTGACTTGGGGGGTTCCAGAAGACTCTACAAAGAAAGGGGAACCTCCCAGAAGCTCACCTGTACCCCACCCACCCCTTTCAGATCCCAGGAAGTAAACAGCGGGTTCTGGTGGCAGGGCTGACTTCTGGTTGCTGGGGATACCGGACCAGGCTCATGGCAGCTGGCAAAGGGCCAGCTCTGGAGTAGGGGCCTGATGGGCAGATGATGCAAATCACCACGGCCAGCTCTGGCCAGCTCTATAGCCATCCAGAGTGGAGGGGAGGAGAGGGCCAAGCCTGGTCAGCGCAAGACCACATGTTTTTAGAAGGGAGGAAAGCACAGGCTTTAAGAGCACCTTCATGCTTCAACTGTGCCAAATGCTACCCCAAATGCTGCAAGGCCCATCACAAGCCTGCTTGTCCCAGGAAGTGTTTTTTAAATGCAGATGATATTTGCTTGATAACAATGCAGTTTCCTAAAGTGTCCCATTGGTGTGATGATCTGTGAGCTGGAGGTTCTGCCCAGAGGGGTACAGCCACCTGGCTGGCAAACGGTGGGACCCGAGCTTCAACCAGGCCTCCCAGACTCGACCCAGGGCACCCAGTCAGCCAGCTGCCTCATAAAAGCTAACTCAACTCCCTCACATTGTCTCCCGGGACCTAATTTTCAATTTGGCACTCTGTCCACGTCTGCCCTGGGGCGGTGCTGTTTTAGAAGCCGAGGGGTCCCTTGAACTCCTAGACCTGGGTCCTCCTTGTTTCCTTGTGTTCGCTGACACTCCATTCACAGCCAAGTTGTGCCAGTCTGGGCTGCCTGGAGGGCACCTTGCACAATAGGTAAATAGGATGGGGCACTGGGTTTGCCAGTTGCCCTTGGCCAAGTTTTGGGACTTTTACTTTTGGGACTGCGCTCTGTGGCCCAGGCTTCCCAAACAGCCAGAAGAGAACAGAAGGAAGATGGAAAACCTGAGAACCCTGAGCCTGGCAGCTCGGGACCAGAGGCTGCATGGGAGTGTGGCTGAGTACCCGCCAAGAGGTAGTGCCAGAGGTTGTCACCTGCGGTGCAGCTAAGAATGGCCTGGAGGCTTGCTTTAAATGCTGGTTCCTCTGCCGGGCCCCAGGGATGTGGATGCACAGACCACACTTTGAGAACGCTGCCTGTGCTGCCACAGACCAGGGGCAGGGGTGGGAGAAGAGTGGCCAAGTCGTTTCCCCTCTCTAGGCCAGTTTCTTCAGGACACACAAAAGCACTGGAAGAGGCATGCAAGGCGTTGGGGGCAGCATGGGGGAGGAGTGCTGCTCAGTGCCGGTCATTTGCATGACACTTCTTTGGGATTTTCTTTCTCTGTGCATAAAACCCAAGGTTCACTGAGAACCTATCAGTGATCAAGCCTGGACCCTTCCTCCTGGGCAGGGCCCCAACCTTGAGACCTCCCAGCCTACTGCTTAAAGACCAGCTGCCCTTTGACTGGTTAGCCACATCCAGAGCAGCCAGTAGAGGGTGGCTAGAGTCCCCCCAGGTCTGGAGGCTTCTCTTTTGAGCTGTAGAGAGACATGCCCTTGGGCCTCTGTTTTTTCCCTCTTCTAGGCTGGCAAAGCACACAGGCTGAGTGCTGAGGAGAGGGACCAGCTGCTGCCAAACCTGAGAGCCGTGGGGTGGAACGAGGTGGAAGGCCGTGATGCCATCTTCAAGCAGTTCCATTTCAAAGACTTCAACAGGGTATGGCAATGGGTGGGGCAGTTTGCTGAGACTGGAGCTGATGGTGTCACACTCTAGAACTTGTTCTCTTCCTTAATGTTCTGATATCCAAGACTCTCAGAACTATGCTAAATCAGTTTTGGGGCACTGCACCAGTGGGGAAATTAATTTTCTTGCATAACTTGGAAAGTATTATCCTCAGGGATTGCAGAGTAGGGAGATGGGTCTTGGGCTCTCCCTACCTAGAACGTCTAGAAACAATCCTCAGAGGACACAGTTCAGGTAAGAAACAGGTATACATCTGGAAGGCATTTCATAGCCAAAACACTAGCTAAGGCCAAAAGCCCATTGTGGTGTTTCTACCTTGTTAGTGATCCCAATAACAGGACTTTCTTCCTGCTGCAGGGACAACCTCTAACTCAAGCCTGAGAGCCAGTGGCAGGATGTCAAGGGGGAAATGACTCAAGCAGGAGCAGTCTCCTTATATGCAGCTAGTCGATCCTCTGCACCCTGGAACTGGCTGTTAAAAGGCGTGCAGGAGTCCTTTCTCTTGTGACACTAACCTGGGTCTCACTTCACTTAAATAGGCTTTTGGGTTTATGACAAGAGTGGCCCTGCAGGCTGAGAAACTGGACCACCATCCAGAATGGTTTAACGTATACAACAAGGTGAGTGGTGTCCTGCAACTCCATCGTGCTGTGTCCTGGTCCAAATCCTGAGAACTCCACCTACTCTGAAGGTCTCTCTCCTGGACTGCACTGTGGGCCCTCCTCAGGCCCAGAGGCTGACTGTCCACTCAGTCTGTTCCGTTCATCTCATTCCTATTCTCATTAAGATTGCACAGGCCTAGAATCAACATGAATACCACTGGAAAATGATGTCTCACTACAACTGAAAGACATGCAAATGAAAACACTGAGATACTTGTGATTAACATAGACACTAAGTAGACATTAAGAGGCAAAACCTAAGAAAGGAAAAGCTGTGAAAGTCAGGGATACTTATCCATTGTTAATAGCTCTCAATGGCTTTCATCTTTTTGGAGGTATGGCAGAATGAAAAGGGAGTAAACTTGAACCAAGAATACCTGTGTATAGCCAACCTATCAGATTGTCTGATGAATGAATAGAAATAATCATCAAATGCCTACCATCTGCCAAGGGCTCTACTGGATTCTGTTTATATAAAAACATTAAGGGTGGAAGAGGCTATCTGTTAATGGATAGTGTTTAGGAGTTGGCATTGGTTTTTAGTTTCGTCTTTAGCTTTTAGGTTGCTCTTGACATTGGGATGTTAAATTTTTACCCTGTAGCTGAGGTCACTGTTATTTTTGAAAGACATCAAAGGAGAGATGTAAAAGATAGTTTTGCACTGTCGTTCCAGGCATATCAGGAAGAGTCCCCAGGAGAGATAACAGGACTGGCGGTTACTACTGGGGTCTAGTAGGGCTGGGCCCCACAGCTAGTGACTCTCTCCTGCCCCTAAGTGAAGTCAGTGGAATCAGACGGCCCTGAATTTCTGGTTTCATTTCAGGTCCACATCACTCTGAGCACCCATGAGTGTGCAGGCCTCTCAGAACGGGACATAAACCTGGCCCACTTCATCGAACAAGTAGCAGCGACCATGACATAGAACCTGCCCTTCCTCTTTGAATTGCTCAGGGAAAGGAGTGACTTCACTGGGGACCCAGGAAGGGAGCTAAGTGCCCTTGGCCCTGAGTCCCTGCTGCCTCTGTTGAGGGGCGAGTCCTCGACGCGGGAAGAGGATCCGGCATCCCCGCCAACACCAGGAATTTAGACCTTTTCCCTGTGCTGCTCTCTGCCATTGGGTTCTATTATGTTACACTAATTTGAATAAGCTCTCCCCTTTCTTTGTAACTTCCCAGCAACAGGAATGATTTTCTTTGTAGGCTGTCTTGCTCACTTTATAATTCATTTCCCAAGAAGCTGTGATAGAGAGTGAAATAAAGTCTTACCTTAGATATCAGTACCCTAAAGTAAACCCGTCTTGTGTGACAGAAACACATGTGCTTTTATGTATCAAATAAAACTACTGTATCACTTGGTCTCAGGCTCTAGAAAATGCTTTTCCATAGGTCAATCCAAATTGGAGCCAGTAGGCACTTAAAGCACTTACTTGGTGCAGGGCACTGTTCAAGGTACTGGGGGAAAGAGAAGGACCAGACCAACCTGCCTTCAAGTTCATTATCATCTAGGGGAATCAGAGAGGGAAACAATTAACTATGACTAGACAGGATGAACGAAATTAATGCTAGATGGCAGGGTAAGAAATGAGCTAAGGGGAGTACAGGCGATGGATAGTTACAAAGGCAAATCTGGAGGCTTCCATTTGCATTATGCTTCGAAGACCTCAGTGGGATCCCAGAGAGGCAGAGATGGCTGAGGGGGTGTCAGGAACACAGATACTTTTCAAACACCAACATGGTGCTCAAAGGAGATGCTCACTGGAACATTTTAGAGTTCAGATTTTCAGATTAGGGCTGCTCAACTGGTAAGTATAATGGAAATATAGCCAAATCCAAAATGTGAAATGTTTCTGGTCCCAAGCCTTTTAGATAAGGCATACTCAACATGTATCTTCTTCTGGCTGTGATGGTTCATTTTATGTGTTAACGTGACTGGGCCATGGGCTGCCCAGACATTTGGTCAAACATTATTGATGGTGTTTCTGAATGAGATTAACATTTGAATCTGTAGACTGGAGTAAAGCAGATTGCTCTACCTAATGTGGGTGGGCCTAATCCAATCAGTTGAAGGCCTGTGTAGACAAAAAGGGCTGACACTCCCCCAAATAAGGAATACCTCCTGACTGCCTTGAGCTGGGATGTTAGTCTTTTCCTGCTTTTGGACTCAAACTGAAACATCCACTCTTCTTGGGTCCCAAGCCAGCAGGCCTTTGTACTAGAACTATACCATCAGCTTTCCTGGGTCTCCAGCTTGCCAACTGCAGATCTTGGGACTTGTCAGTCTCCATAATCACATGAGCTGATTCCTTATAATCTTTCTTTCTCTATGTGTATATTGGTTCTGTTTCTCTGGAGAGTCCTAACTGGCCTATAGCATCCGATAAGGAGATTTCTAATCCTAATGGTCTCTGTAGTTTCTTAGAACCTTAGCAAAGGTCTCAAGGCTTGCTCGCTTTTACTGTACGAGAAAGAAGACACAAGGCACAGCTTAGGGGCTATGTATCATTGGAGCAGTTAAGGAGCTCGCTTTCACAGGTTAGTTGCCAGGACTGGCAGAAGGGCGCCAGGAGCAGTCTCATCGCTACCTGTGTGTGCATGCCACACAAATATCACGTCACATATGCCATAACGCAAAGAGACCGGAGAAGCCCTTTCCCAAATATTTCTCACCTAGATTCCTAACCTGAAGCACTACCAGAGTATTAAGCTGACTTGCAAATGCCAGGGTCACTTGGAGGAGGCAGATAGCAATGTCATAACCCAGTCAGCCTGGATGAGTCAGTCCCCTAAGAGGCAGAGGTTGCTGGTTGAGAAATAAGCGTATTGTTGTAAGAGGGCTTGGTATGATGCCCTTCTTAGCCTATATGCTAGTAAATGATTACTGGTATCTATGTTGACAGCACTTTGTTCTGCAAAGCTGAACATCAAGACCGATAAGATCCTGACAGTGGTCTCCCATCTGCTCTACTTCTGACTTATGTTTTTCTAAGTGTGCTTTGATCTGATGACTGAAGATTAGAAGACACCAGACATGGAGGTATGGACTGCATACGTTGCATTCCTGCCTCTGCTTATTATCATGGATCAAGGGTTGAAAAATGCCAACTTAGGTGGCACCACAGTTACATGAAGCACTTTTACGTGGGACAAAGACACAGGCAACACTTTTTAGAAATAAATAGGTTTATTCTAAAATGAATCCAAATAATTAAAACTATAGGAGAGGATGGCAAGGAGAGATTATGATGAAAAGGAAAGCATAAGAGAAAGTAAGGCATAACTTTCATTTGTGCCAAATCAAGAAGACTCTCAAAAACCTGACCTCTGCTTACCCAGGCTATAGTTGGTGGCTACCAAATTAGACCCCAGTCATTATTTCTGTCATTCCTGAGTGGAGTTGAAAGCTCTCGTTGCTACCAAGATCCCACAGAGAAGGCAAAGGGACCTACAGCTGCATGGAGCAGCCGTAAGCATCCCAGATATGGCTCCTTGGATGGACCAGGGCTCCTCATCCAAGCATGCCCTGCCCCTCCGTCCCTGTGCAGGGTTGGGGAACCTGTGCCCTCAAGGCCACACGTGACCCTCCAGATCCCCAAGTGTGGCCCCTCAACTGAATCCAAACTTCACTGAACAAATCCCTTTGTTAAGTATTTGTTCTGTAAAATTTGGATTCAGTGAAAAGGCCTCACTCAAGGACCCAGGAGGCCAAACGTGGCCCCGAGGCTGCAGGTTCTCCACCCCTGCTAGGGTTTACAGGTGCTCAAGGGAAGGAGGCCACCTGGCAAAAACTACAGCAAAGATGGCACTCCTTGTCTTGATTCTGGCAAAGTCTGAATGGGCTGAAAGCCAAAACGAAAAGCTGGGTTACCCGAATGACAGCCTTCAGACCCTGAGTCTTTGGAAAGACTTTTTATTTATCATGGCACAAGATGCGCAGTGGTTACATGTGTAAAGATCATCTGAGGAGCACTATCATCTCCTAAACCAAATGCAGGGCTTGGGGCCTGTGTCCTTTGGTTAGACAGAGCCACACTGCCCAGCTGGATGGAGACTACCAAGATCGGCTCAATCCATCATGAAGGTTTAAGCAGATGTGGATGATGAAGATGGCAGAAAACATGACAGGGCTCTGGCCCTGGGGAACTAAGGACCTGAACTCTAGACCTCCCTGAAAGAGGTATTACCACCATTCCTCAGGGAGAGACCAATCAGCCACCTATGAGAGCACATGGAAATTAGCCAGATTGTTGCTCTCTTGTGTCTGTTTCTTGGCCCTAATATCAGTGGTCTCACACACCCATCTCACCACCAGGGGGCGAGCTCTCACCAGTAGCCTATTCCAGCGCCGCCAGAGCCCCATTTGTGATCTCCCATGTGTGCCCAAGCAATGCAATGAATGCAACCATCCACAGTGATTACAATTTGGGTCATTTAATTATTTAATTGCTTTTTAAGAGATTATTGCTGCAATTAGGAAGGGAGCATTGAGATAGGAAGGGAAGAGGTTAGAAAAGATAGAGAGAAGATTTAAAAGAAGTACCATTTTCCAAGTATAAAATTGGTAATATTAAAAGTGACATGGCAGTATATTCACACAACTACTTCTAACGCAGAAACAAGACAGTACAGTGTTTGCAGAGGCCAATGTGACATCTGCAAGCAATAGGATACTATTAAAGACTCTCAACCCACCTCTGCCAGACTAGATATTACTACGGACACAGACACACAAATATACACAAGATGAAAAGCCTACAAGAGTGTTAAGTCAAACTAAGGCTCTTAATCATAAATTAAAGTGGCTACAGTAGGTCCCTTTGAAAAATACCATGCCCCCCTGGCACCAATGTTGTCACAGCACAGAGGAAGTGAGTGGCTCAGGGGTCTGGTCCTGGGGAGATGCTGGAAGCATCTGCACACGTTGCAGGGCACATGCTTCTCCACTGTAGCAGCTGGCAAGCCACAGTGGTGCCTGCTGCACCAGCGTTGAGGTTCTGGGTCCCTGGACTTCCCCCAGCATAATGCGCTGGAGACCCAAGATGATTCATGCACAGCTCCAACCACAACTACTCTCTCAGGAAGGTGCCTGCCAGGTCAACAACTGGGAGGAAACATGTGACTCCCATGTCCTACGGATCTCAGCTTCTTCCTCTGATACACATGCACACAAACATCAACCACTTTTGGAACCCACAATGCATTGTGGAAAAAACGGGAAGTAAGCACACACGTACATACCATATCGGCCTGCAGTAACATGGCCAGCTAGTCACAGATGTTGGGTAAGTGCTAAGGAGCACTTTGGACAAACATGCTAAGGAGCTTGAGGAACAGTCTGGTAGTCTTGGCTCTCCCACCCAGCATTCCCAGTGGAGAAGGCTAGAGGATACCAGCCTGGTAAGGCTGTATATTCAGGAGTCCCTGAGATAGGGAATGGAGCAGAGGAAAGTTTCTCCTAACTTGTCCTAAGTCTCCCCTACCCAAACAGAAACCTCAAAGACTCATGATCCATTCCCCCTGGGGCCGGGGCCAGGAATAGCTCACTGCTCACTGCTGAGCAGAAAGGCACATGATATGATGTCATCAGAGCAGGAAATGGCCTAGATCAGGGTCCCCTACAGGGGAGAAGAGGGTAGGAAGTGGGCACAGGGTTTGGTCCTGACCCTGCACCACCCTGAGCAACTAGTCTTATGAAGGAATTCCAGGCCCTAGGCCACAATGGCTGCCTGCCCAAATGTTTATGTCCCTATGCTGCTCCCTTTTCAGGGCTGAGAAGCGCCCAGTACCTGAGGCTAACCTGCCACAGTACTTTTGGAAGCTGAATAAAGGGGAGAGGGCAGGAAGAACACATTAACAGAGAAAAACCTCTCACGCCCACCTGGGGTAAGTCAAGGCAACTTGTGAAGGTGCTTTGAGCTGTGCCTTCAAGCAAACATATTCACATTACATGATGGCTTAAAGCAACGGGGGAGGGGGAGGACCACCACCAACTTTGGTGACATGTATTTCAATATGGGTATCATGCTACTCTGATATTCAGGAAAGTATAGAAAAGGGTCTGATTTCTGCTCATCACCAGTCCAGAAGCGGGCGCAGGTGTGTTCTGACTACTGCCAATTCAGGGAGGCAGCACCACTGCGAGAAGGTCCTAGATTCTCTGGAAACCATGTTTTCTTCCAAGTCCATGGAAACCAGAACAGACCAGTGGGAGCATCACCTCACACAACAATCTCCAAAGATGGTAACAACCAAGTGTCAAACATGGACTGAAAGCACAGAAAAGACCACTCCGAATGGACCAACCCAAACCCTGCCTTGATAGACTGAGCAGACAGACTCAACCACTCCAATCCTGCATAACAGAAAACGATGGCCTGGTGGGTCTGTGTCCTGGAAAAATAAAAAAAATTACACTAAAAGTGATTCTAAGAGAGACAACTAACCTAAGAGGAAGGCTGAATAAGCCTCCTGCTTAAAGTACACCTAACACCCATCTGGGGAAACATCTGTTACATAAATCTTCCTATCTGACCAGCCAAAAGATCTGCCTGAGGTAACGAACTCTTTTGCTATCTCATAAACTGTACCCCGGCTTCCCTAAGGAATCAGGACAGGTCAGAGCCACCACACAATGATTAAGTGAAGCTAAAAGCTAGAGAAGTTAGAGGAAGAAATGGTTAAAACAATTCTTAGGGTAATATTTCTAATAAGGGCAAAATCATTACATAATGGAATCCTTCCAAGTCTTCAAATTAAAAACCACAAAAAGGTGACAAAAGGAGGAACAAGAATCCTGAGGATGAAGCTATCTCGTGATCTCTTTTGTGCTCTATGGAGCAAGACCAGATGTCAAAGTTGTGCGTGACCTGTTCCATACTCCAGAACCTTCTGAATGCCAGAAGCCCCTCAAGGACTAGGAAGTGTCCAAGCTCAGCGGGGCTTTGGAGAGCCATTCATCTGGCTGCCCTGGGGGAGAGTGTCTGTGCTGTACAAGCAGTCCAGGAAATCAGAGGACAATTCCACAACCAGATCCCTGTCAACGGTTGTCTGGACCATGCCGTAGATGGCACCCTACAAATCCAACAATGCACTGTTAGTGAGCATGGGTACAAGAAAGGACAAGGCTGTGGTGACACTCCCCTCCTCCCCCAGTCCCAGCTTTCCACATGCACCACCCCTACCGACTGCCCATTTCTGCCCAGGGAATCCCATCA
Source organism: Mirza zaza (assembly GCA_008750895.1). Lineage (NCBI taxonomy): Eukaryota > Metazoa > Chordata > Mammalia > Primates > Cheirogaleidae > Mirza > Mirza zaza. The sequence goes on along the minus strand of VSMD01110474.1, from coordinate 108,345 downwards.
TTCTGTCAGAAAAACAGCTGGTATAATAAATTTTTCATAGGTACTTTCCAGTCTGTCTTTCTACATAAAGGAACTATCCTATGGGATTTTCTGTAGAAAATTCCAGAGAAAACATGTTTATTGCCTTCCCTGGGTCAAAATTTTCTTTTCAAATGGACACTACCACCACCTGGTTTTGTAAAGCCATTTCTAATTTACAGGGTGCTTTATATATAGTGTGTCTCATTTGAGACTTCCAAAAACTCTGGGAATAGGTGAGGCAGAGATCATGGGCTCCAATTAACAGATAAAAAGAGTTTGTGGCTAACGGGGCAGAGGCAGGAACAGACTCCATGTCGTCTGATTCTTTCAGACCCTCTACCAATACCTGAGTTTCCAAGAGAAGAAAAAGACCCAAGTGTCCCTACCAGGCCTGTGGTCTTCGCTTTAGGATTCTTCATGATTTGAGTGACAGATTCACGGATGTCCTTTAGGAACTGTATGGCTACTCGCTTCCGGGTGTGTACTAATGTGATGCAGAAATGAATACTATGGGACAAGAAAGAGAGGGAGAGAGGGAGGGTGGGGGGAGAGGGAGAGGGAGGGAGGGAGGGAGGGAGGGAGAGAGAGAGAGAGAGAGAGAGAGAGAGAGAGAGAGAGAGAGAGAGAGAGAGAGAGAGAGATGGATGAACCTTGAAAAAATAAAGAATGTTCTAAAACAAAGCAACCTCAATACAAGAATATATTGGCTGCCTCTTTGCATTACTTATGACAAGCGTAGTCATCTAAGTTGCTCCCAGCCCTGGGAGTCGGGGCTGTCAAATATTTGGGCTGCCAAGCATGGGCTGGCCTTCTTCTCAGCATGACCAAGAACCATCCTGCATAGCTGGTTGTCTGTCCCTCCCCTCCCCATCACTATTCCTGCAATGTAGGACCACCAATGGGACACTTGTAATCTTTAGACGGTGAGCAGTCATGGGGCCTTTGAGGGGACAGGGCCACATGGCTGGGGTCTAGAAGGACTTCAGGGCAAAGAAGAAACTCTCTAATTCACCCTGGAGGGAGGACAGGGTTTAGTGAAGTTCTGATGAGGAAAAGTGATAGTCTCGATGGGACTGGCAACACGCGAACAAGTGAAAGGGAAAGCTGTACATAGAAGACAGGCACAGACCTATTCAGGTGAAGTGGCACATTTACCTAAAGGCGTGATGGAAGATTAGGTTAGAAAAGCATATTAAAGAAAAAGTAGCAGGCCTGAATAATTAGAGACCCTCTCGAGGGTTTTGAACTATATATTACCCAGGTAACAAGTATTTTACAAGAGCAATCCAATGGCTGTGTACAAGGCAGACTGGAGAGTACAGAGGCTACAGAGTGGGAGGAAAACCTCATGAGTGACCACTGGTCTTAGGGACTGTCACCTAATTCTGTCAGAATTTAAAGCTAATGGTCTTGTTCTTTATATCTAATAACTCTGGGTGGCAAGACAGAAATCCTTTAGATCCTACACTTGCTACCAAAGTGCTCGAGCAGTCAAACTCTAAGGTACCTCAGGGTCACCTTGCTACCCAAGTTCTTCCAAAGTCATGGAGCAAAGGAAGGGAAAGAGGCTTCTTCATGCTTACCTGGGTGGGAACTGCAACTGGTTCAGGCTCCACCCCTTAGCAGTCATCAGGTTATACAGCCGATAGATGTCAAAATCACGGGAGCCTAAAGCAATAACTGATACTTGGGGATTCCCCAAAACAAAGATGCCCTTGATATTTTCTAGTCTTAAAACAAATACAAAAAAAGAAGAAGAGAAAGGAAATTCAGCCACATATATTCCTTTGTTCATCATCTCTTAAATCATCCAAAGTCTCCCTTATAATGAACATCGTCTAACCTTTTAGGGCTTTAGTCTTCTTATCTTCTAAAATAAGAAGGCTAGACTGTGATCAGTGGTTTTTATGGAGATCAGAATCATAGACAGAACATGAAAAATATCCCAAGGCCCAAACCCAGTCTGGATCTAATGAATCAGAATCACTGACTTCTAACCTGTCTACCCAACTCCCAATTATATTCCTCTGGGGTCATCTGAAGCATGAAAAATACACTTGAAAAAATTTCTGGAAAAATAATCCCTCCATCTCTACAGTTCTAAGAAATTATATTTAATTCCTAAAGCAAGAAATGGTATAACAGTTCTCAAAAAATGGCCCTATCAGAACCATATAAGGACCTTTTTCAAATGAGAAAATGCCTATTGGCAGCTTTCCTTCCCCCTCAAGATTCTGAAAAAGCCTCGCAGTCCTAGTGACAGACAGCCAGGCAGGTCATACAGGAATAGATCCGTTATAGCATGCAGCCAGTTCTGGCCTTGGCTTAACCCTAGATTTTATCACCATCCCTTCCCCCTTCCTTCTGACCTATTTCCAATTCTTTTCTTATTCTAATGAGTCTTCAAGTATGATTCCTAGACTGGTAGTAGCCTCAGTATCTCCTGGGAACTTACTAGAAATGGAAATCCTCACATGTCATCCCAGATCTACTAAATCAGAAACTCTACGAGTGGGGCCCAGCTATCTGTGCTTCACCAGTCACTCCAGTGATTGGGATGCATGCACACGTTTGGGAACCTCTATCTTAACCATGAAACTGTACGTAACCATTAGGCTAAGAGAAGCTAGTTGTTAAGACATCCTTAGAGGTGAGACAACCTTCAAATGAAGACCCTCCAAAAGTCACAGCAGAGAAAAGGAGCTTCTCCCAGGCCAGTACCACACTTCCAAGGTGCTGTCCTAAACCCCTGCTCTCCCAAGAAATGGCAAATGGGCGAAGGTATGGGTACTTAGCCAGGCAGATGCCTTGAGCCTGCTAGTAGAAAAAGCAAGAGACAAGGCAGAATCCCAATCTTTCACACATACTCTGACTTGAGGAAGCGAGCAGTTTTGATGATCTGTTTGGTAGCTTCGACATAGCCGTTTTCACCGAAGTACATCAAGGCAGCCCAACAAGCAGCACTAATGCCACCAGGCCTTGAGCCTGCCAAGGTTGGAGAGGCATAGATGCCCCCTGGCCAATCTGTAGCAACGAAGAATTGATAGTTCCTGTACTTCTTGTCACTGTATAACACCACTGAAGAGCCTTTGGGGGCATAGCCATACTGAGGAGGAAGAAGCAGAGAGGTGAGAGTCTAGTTCTGTCTGACAGACCTTGTCCCAAAACTCCTATCATGCAAAGGAATTCCTACTCCTACTCACCTGTCAGTTTCCCTGTAATGTTTCCCACTCACTGTAAAGGTTCAAACTTAAAATGGTAGTGGGTAGAAGGAATTTAAGGCATGAAGTTTAAATTCTCTATGTTAGGGATGAGGAATCTGAGGCCCAGGGAAAAAGTGTCTTGCCTTAGTTAATAGATTTACTCCAGTACTTGCCCACCATGTGGTTTTAGAAGCCAGGAAATGACAGAATTTAAGTCACCTGGAGCAACTTTTAAACTCACCATCTGACCCCCTTCCCATGTATTTTGCTTACTATTACACTTTCTTTTTATGAACATTATGGTACTTACACTACTAAAGCTACTTCATCCACCTTTAAAATTAACTATGTAATTGGCTTCCTTATAGAAACACACCTGCCTAATTAACTCTCACATGGAATTTCATTCTCTAAACCACACAGAAATGGATGGTTAAGGAAAATGGCAAAGGAGCTATCTGAGTGGAAGGCAAAACCAGATTCTGACTGATAAGCTATCTGCTTGCAGATCATTTAGAGTTTGAAAAACAAGTCTTCACTATACTTATGTTTGAAACAATCCCTGAAAATGCAATCAAAACAAGGCACATAGTCCTTAAGTTACTAATACTTCTTCCACATCTGAATATATGTTCAAAAGATTTCCCAGCCCATGCAGACTTCTTCTCAGTCCCCCATGGGTGGCAGGCATGGACATCAACACTTTGAGCTGAATGTTCCTGAGCTCACAGGTTTCCTCCCCTATCCCAAGGGACTCTTCCAGCAACATCCTCCTGTCACATAGGCTTAGGAGTCCAGTGGCATAGGAGCTGCAGTATTAACATCCACCTTCTTCGGAACTCCAATATGAACCCTCACCTCCTCCACCCTCCACCTCAAATACTTTCAAGACTTCTGGGAATTTTATTTTTTTAAAAACAAGGGCCACACCACTAGTGTCCTCCAGTTACATAAGATCAGTGGATATAGTACTTCTCTTAGCCAATGAGATCAAGGTAACAGGTTAGGTTCTTTTTCACTCTTGCTTGTCACCTATACTCCTATACCCCATCAGCTGAACCAGCTGGCCTGGTGAGAGCAAAGAGCCAGATTTAACTTCACACTCTGGGAGAAGCTAATGCTTTAGCCAATTAATTTGTCAGTAATAGTCAAAATTACCAACTATTAACACTTGATCTCCTCCTTAGCTCACCTTATGGGTATCAGCTGAAATGCTGGTCACACCCTTCACCCGAAAATCAAATGGTTGTTCCAGTGGGTATCCTGCTTTCTCCATAAAGACAATGAGGAAGCCCCCCAGACAAGCATCCACATGAAGAGGTATCTTGTATCTGACAGCCAGCTTGTTCCAAAAAATAAAGAACATAAGAGAATTTCATTTAGAACCCCATAACAAAAACTTTGCAGGACATGGGTGGAAAGGTGGGCTATAAACACAGGCTATTTTGTACTATGCCCCCCATGATTTAAAAAACTGGCTATTTTTGACATTCCTAACAAAGTTTATCTTTCAAATGTATTTATTTTGCCTTCAAAATAATTCATCTGAAATGTGATCCTATTTTATGTTTAAATATGCATGACTTCAAACTCCTTGCAAAATCAAGCAGGAGATGAGTAGAGCTCTGATAGAAGTTGCCTCTGGAGCAGGGGAAACAGTCCTGCTTTAGTCTTTGCGGGTGCAGAGGGAGGGAGAAGGTGCTGAGGGGCGGCCTGTGGAATGCCACCCTCTAGTGGGCACGTTCCCACATGCAGATTATTTCCTGACCTCAATCTAAAAGGAATACTATTTCTGAATATCCAGCTTAAAGAAAGGCCGAGGCCTTGTATTATCCCTCCTGCAGAGCAGAGGATAGCAACTTTCAGAAGTTCCAAACAAAGCTGCACAGCCTACCCTAGGGCTGATGAGAGCTATGCATCACTACTGTAGTCAAACCTAGAATCAAAATCACTTCTACGTGCCACGTACTACACCACTAGCTTCTACTTTTAAAATCTCAATTTGACTGCCAGGGTAGCCCATTTCACCCATGTACCTTGGCCACTTCAGGGACAGGATCTATCGCACCATGAGGAAACTGTGGGACAGAACAGACGAGCATAGCAGTATTACTGGAGATGGCTCTTCTCATTGCCTAGGGATTTAAAGAACAATGAGAATCTATGTCATGATTACTTTTCTCCTCTTCTGTCAAGAACAATGTGGGCTGCCAGCTCAGAGTTCCAGATCCACTAATGCCTTCGCCACTCCAACCAAGGAGAAGACTGCCTCCCCACCATGGCAGCAGGATGCACACAATCCAGACAGGTCCACTTGGGGGAAGCAGTCTGAGAGCACACAGTAAGAACAACGCAGTCACTGTGGGGTAGCAACAATATGAGCTAAGAGGCAAAAGAGTCACGTGTGAGTCCCCACCCCACTCTCATAGAGCTGAGATTCACAGGCCGCGGGACAGACAGACAGAGTCGCCGAAGCTCTAATTATCAAAAGGAGTTTTACTGTTTAGCTCGAGCTAGGGTCTGAGCCCCCAGAGTGCCAGCGCAGTGGCCTCTTCTTCGGGCAGGGACCCCCCTTTGTGTGCTAGTGACCCTTTTATACCTAAGCTGTTTATATATTGATCATGCATCCGCCTCCACAGTGATTTTTATTTTATCTTGCCCCTGATAGGCTCTAACCTGTTTGGGGTTTTAGCTGAGAAACTCTAGTTTTTGCGTTTTTGGGGGGTTTTTTGCATCCCATAATGTACTCATAATGCCTTATGGTTAACAAACAAGCAATAAACAAAAGCTAAAAAGTGTCTATTGTTTTTATAGCCCAATATCTTATACCACAACCCACTAGCAGTGACACCCTTAGTAAACTACTTTACTTCACACTGTTTCCTCATCTATGAATTGCAATAATATGATAGCTTTGCCAACCTCCCTGGACTGTCATAAGGCTCAAGTGTGATTCTGACAGCACCGTGAAACTTGAAAGTTCCTCTACACAAATGCAAGAAATAAAAATAATTACTATGATAATGACGATACTAATTCAGGCCAATTAAAATCACGGTGAGAGTCTTAGGGCAAGTTAGGCAATGCTTATTTTACAGAGAAAAGAAAAGAAAGTGATAGTATTGATAGCAAAACTCAGGTCTTTGAAGTCCCAAGTTAGGGACAAGATCATTTCCCTTTTAGATTTCATGGATCTATGAAAACACTAAAGCTGGAGTCAATCACCACTGCCAGTGGCAGTTTTTGATATTCTGGCTGCTCAGAGCCAGTCTGAGTATGACTGGAAGAAGCCAGTCAGTGAGATATACTTCCCGCTCTTAGAGACCAAGACAGAAAGCAGGCCCTCCAGGGGTACTCACCCGCACATCCACCTCCATCATCTTGTTCAGTGGGACCCGCACAATCTTCATCCCAAAATAACTGGCTGCTTTGTCAAATGCGGCATGGGCACTTTGGGGAGCCACACTAGATGACAGGGAAGAGGAAAATTAAATTCAGGCCAAAATAGGATTCAAGAGAGAACACAGCAGCTAATCTAAATCACCAAGAGTAAACTTCTGATTGTTTTTCCTCAAATTATTTTAACTGTTTGTACCCCTTTTCTTTTTAAGCATAAACAAAAAAAAGCCAACTGATTTTACCGTAGAAACCTTCTCCCTACTGTTTAGGAAATCATTTTGACAACATGAAGGAGAACTCAGAAGTAATCCCACGTTGAAGGATCCAAAGCATAAAGTAGGGCTGACAGGTGAAAGTTAAGAGACAGAGAATTTGGATAAAGAGCTTTCTGAAGGCTGGCTATCCAAAGACAGGCACCTCGATGAGAAGCAAGCTTCCCAACACAGCACATGTTCAAGTGGAAACGTACAACTGCTGGCAAGCATATTAAAGCATCAGGCAAGCTTCAGATCAGTGGGCCCTTCCAACTCTGAAAGACCATGAACCTGCAAGAAACTAAAATCCCCATTTCTCCTACACGTTTGGGTGTTTCAAATACTGTTGAAAGAGGAAATGGGGTCATAGGTAAATACTTGCTTTCAGACTTCTCTCAATTTCTCCACTCTTACAATTCATCTATTCCCCAAAAGGGAGGAAAAAATCTCTACTGCTAAGTAAGTACCAAGAACTGAAGATTTACATAAGAAGAAAGAATGGCAGCCTGACATATTCTCTTAGTTGCTAAGAATGAATCAGAGCATGAGACCACAAGCAACAAAAGCCTTAGTCACTGACACCTGTGCGGAAGACATTAACCCAAAAGATGTAGCATAAACACACTGTACAAGGAGAGGGTCTACAGAAAAAAATGTAACCAAACATCAAAATTATGTTCATGGTGGCAATGTGGGTATATCTCGAAAGGATATTTTTATTTTTCTCCCCAGAAAACAGCCCTCAGAAAAATATTCCTGGAGAGCACCCTGAGGTAGCCAATAATATTTAAGTGACTTTCACTGAATTAAGGAAGTAGAAAGCATTTCTCAGGCTCCAGATAATTTACAATAAATACCACAGGATTCAAAGATGTAGTCCTCTAACTGTCACTTTTGGGAAAAGAATCTCATTTCTGCTTGTAGTATATGCCATGTATAAATGTGGGGGCTTAGGAATGATCTTTAAAAATAATTGGCTGATCCATTTAGAATTTTACTGAATGTGAAAGGGTAGAGGGGCCAGGACAGGGGGAAAGAGAACTGGAATTGCTAGAGGAAGAGAAGCAGCAGGAAACTGAACAAATTACCAGTCTCAGTTTCATACAGCAGTACAAATAGACAAATCTAGAAGGTGGAAAACCAGGCACACATACGTACATTTCTGGAGTTTTGATCCCCTTCTCAAAGGCCAGGCCCCGATAAGCTTTGCAGGCCATCAATATGCTTTCTGTTCCCCCAGAGGTCACCTATAATAAAGAAGAGATGCCATCTATTGGAGGAGAGTCAAAGATAGGTATCAGCATGTGCTTCTTGCCCTCATCTTAACAATGTGTGATGAAGAAACAGATAAGGACTTGGACGCATACTGCAGGGCAGATCCTGCTCTGTCTTCCAGGAAAATCTGGCTTTGTTGGCTAAGTCTAATCTTGGTTCAAGAGAAGAATAAAAATTACTAAATAAGAAAAAACAGAACCAGGGGCAGTGGGGTATGCCTGAAGTCCCAGCTACCCAGGAGGCTAAGGTAGGAAGAGCACTTGAACCCAGGAGTTGAAGACTAACCTGAGCAACACAGCAACACCCCATCTCCATTAAAAAAAAAAAAGCAGAAACTCAGCATTATCTGCACAAATGTGCATTTGCCCAGATCCCACCTGTTCCTAATACATTTACATTTACACATTAATTCGTCCATTTTCAGATAGGGTAGGGCATTTTATGTCATTCAAAAGGATTAGAATAATTGATTTTAATTTAAATTTTCAATGCCTGTTGAGGAATGTGAAACTGTGAAATTACAATTCTAATAAACTGTGCAATACATTAGAAGATCAAAAAGAAACGTTCAGACTTTCCAAAGTGAACTTGTAGTTTTAACGAGTTTGAATGACAAAAAAAGGCAGAAATTTCTACTTAGATGTTTGCTGCCCTGAAGCTAGACTTAGCCCTTCTGATAAACAAATTTCCTTACCACAGTTCAAACAAAAAGACGCAGAGGTCTTTTTATTCATCCTATTTTTCTCACGGGACTACAAACTCATTAAGGTGGGGACCAATCTGTTCATGACAATATTCCTACTGCCTAGCATGGTAGCTGACACTTAATAGACCTTCAATCCACATTTCTTGACACCTAACTTGACTCTCAGTAAACCATGACCAACACAGGCACGTCATGGCCACCTGGCTAATTTTTATAATATATGAGAATGAATAATTTCAAAACAAACGAAAGCTAGCTAGCTGGATATCTTCTTAGATTTACCATCTTTGCAGATTCATACAATCTTACATAGGTTTTTCATTTAACAAGTGAGAGAACCGAACCCCTGAGAGATTAAAGCAATTCACCCAATGTCATACATTAGCATCTGCTGATAAACAAAACTTTTTATGTTAGTGTAGCTTGATATAAGGTGGAATGAGAAAGGGATGATTACTGAACTTTCCTAAAATGAAATCTACATATAGGGCAAAAAATACCATTAGGTACAAATTTCCAGTGGTCAGGAGTTATATGAAAGATCAGCTGAGAAAAGTTAATTTATTTTTTGACTCAAGAAGTCTTTATGAAACACATGACCATCACCCACAAAACAATGCACTGAACTTGGGCATGGGACACTTGTTTGGTTTGTAGGTCTCTTCATTTCTATGCTGGAGAAGATGAAATGCTTATGATTGAGGTTGAGGTCAGCTGTGCAAATCAGCAGTATGTCCTATGATCTAGCATGAAACCTCAGAATGTCACATGAGGAGCCAAACCAGCTGTGAAGAAACTCAGTAAAGGACCAGAAAAGTCTAAGTCTCCAGTGCGTCAATCTCTTACTAAGGTTCAGTAATGACATAAGCAAAAATATTTCTAAATTCCTAGTTACCCACTTCATGTGTGCTATTTTTAGTCCAATAACTAATCAAAACAACGTCATTATTTGTTAGGTAAACACCAGTGTACTGTAAAGGCAGGAATACCTAAATTCTACTTCTAATTTTTACTCCTGATCCCCACCCACATTCTGTGTTTAACCACTTTGGTACGAGCAGCGACTATAGTCGATAGCCACAGATGAACACGCACAGCTGAGCGTCAACTATGAGTGCCGGCTGTGGGCAAGGTTTCGAGGCTGGTAAGTGCCATACTAAAGTGGTTAAAAAGGCTATTTCCTCTCCCACTTCTCTCTACCCCTACTAACCAAAGAAAAACAAAAATTGTGAAGTGAGAAAATGTAGGCCTTAGCAACTACTTGTTATATTACTCAACTTCTTTCAACATGTATAAAAACTCTCACTCTAACATATGATATTAGCACAAGCCAAGAATGTTTTACATGGTAACCTAATTTCTTTTAGTATATGAAGTCACCTGTCAGTCACTGCAACTGAGGCAAATGAACAGAAGAAAGATAGTTTAAGGTTGATGAACAAAGAATTAGAAGAGCTTGGGACCCTTGGTTGGGAATAGTCTAAAGACCACCCAGCCATTTGGCCCTGTCTTCTTGCTTCCTACCTCTGAACTCTTTTTTAACCAAAAGCAGCTGAGAGAGAGACAGAGCCATATATGAAGAGAAAGAGAGACAGAGACAAAGTAGGGAGAGTGAGAGAGGGAAAGAGAGAGAACATAATAGCAGAGCTAATTGGTTATAAAAGTCTAAATATTAGAAGAGACTGGGAATCAGATTCTGTCCTTCTCCTGATCCCTGACACATCTTCTGAAGAAGACCATAATGGCAGAGACATGGTTTAATTGTAGCAATGCAAAACACCCCTTGGATTGGACTTCTGGATTAAGATAGAAAACTGAAACTACTTCACAGATTTTTCTCTCCCCAAATACCTGAAAGAATAAGGGGGGGGGGGGGAGAGAAGAGTCAAAACCTGCAATAAAAACATGAAAAGAGAGATAATCTAATAAAATAAATGTCAAATACTGGTAATCAAAAAAAGGAAAAAAAAAAAAAAAGAAAGAAACAGTGAGGCACAGCAGACAGCAGAGGCACAAAATGTATTCATAGTTCCTAATCAGCCCTGGAAATTGTACTAGGGAGTAAGCAAAATCTGAGAATTCTCATTTATAGTCCCTAGTCTGCAGAGAAGCAAGCAGAGGGGGAGGGGAGTTTCCTTCTTTCTCTTCTAATCAGTGAGTAGTAGTGGGCATGGCTGCTGGAGAAAAAGGAGCAAAATGAGGAGAGAACATTAGGACTGACTCAGAGTGAAGACTTCAGGGATGCAAGGTTGATTAAAGAAATAATCAAAGCTCAAAGGGAATTATTCTCTTTCAAGTAGGCAGCGTGAACTCTGATAGGTAACTTTCAACAGAATCTCAGAAGAAAAGAACTAGATATTCTAACACAGGCAGAACAAAGCTTTAGCTGAGCCCCCTGCCCTTAACCAAATGGTGTCAGACAAGACACCACCCACCATGCATGAGAACGAGTAGAACCTCTGGAGAGAGGATGAGACAAGACGGAAGAAAATGGCACTGCAACTATGCAAACCCACTAAAAGGGGAAAAAAGTAGTATGTAGTGTGCAAAATAAAAGCACAATTTAGATGGAAACCAGCTAAGGGACATAAGGAAACTTCTCATAACTGTTTCTCACTATAGGACAATATCATAAGAACATGAACTCAAGAAAACAAGAGTTCAAAAACTGGACAATGAAACAACAGAATGAGCTAGCAACAGCACCCATAAAGAACTAATACCTGCATTAGGAATAGCAAGAACAGAATAAATACTGCTGAGAATAAAAATACTGACTTTGAGGATAAGTTCTGAGATAAGCTTAGTGAATCAGATAAAAAAAGATGGAGATTGAGAGATTAATGCCACTCCTAACTTGGAGAATAGTGTTCATCTGACCAGAGACAACCAAAAGGCATTCAGAGAATGACCTGGATGGATGAAAATCTTTTCGAGTTTATGAATAGCTGAGTAATCTAGAAAAAATTTAGGGAAGACAGATTCACGGGGAAAGGGGCTTTCAAATATATAAGGTCTGTCATATGGAAAAAAAATTATGGAACTTCTATTTCCAGCAACATAGATTATAAACCTCAAGCAACACTCCTAACTGAAATAACTACAAAGCCTGATAAAACATCAGAAAAAAACTTTTTTATATCCATAACTGAGCTAAAATAAAGAAATACATTAAACTTCAAAACAAATCAAAACTGGCCGGGCACGATGGCTCACGCCTGTAATCCTAGTACTCTGGGAGGCCGAGGCGGGCAGAGAGCTCGAGGTTAGGAGTTCGAAACCAGCCTGAGCGAGACCCTGTCTCTACTATAAATAGAAAGAAATTAATTGGCCAACTAATATATACAGAAAAAATTAGGCGGGCATGGTGGCGCATGCCTGTAGTCCCAGCTACTCGAGAGGCTGAGGCAGCAGGATTGCTTGAGCCCGGGAGTTTGAGGTTGCTGTGAGCTAGGCTGATGCCATGGCACTCACTCTAGCCTGGGCAACAAACTGAGACTCTGTCCCAAAAAATTAAAAACAAACAAACAAAAAAACAAATCAAAACCAAGAATCCTGCAAGATCATTGAGCTCTAAAGCTAGCTTTCATCCCCGAGAGTGGTGTCACCCCTAGAGATCTCAAACTCCCGCACTGACCAACAAACAGATTATGGATCAGGAGATAAATTTAGGGCCTGCCTAAGGTAAGAAGTCCAATGGGAGATGGCTGAAAAAACATACACTTTTTTAAGTGTATAAGAAAGAAAACCCACTAGCACAGAAGACGATAGCAAGGAAAATTGCTTTCTAAGTCCTGATACTCAAAGAAAAATAAGAATCTCTCAAGAATGTGTAACAAGACAGCCTTCATGTGAGTTTGTGGTCTGAATCCATACTTGCTCTGTAGTACAAAATGATAAGCTAAGAATCTGACTTAAATTGGTTCCAGTATAGTGGCAATCTCCAGCAGCTGGCAAAAGGAATTATAAATCTTCTCTGGAAGAACTTCAATCTAGGCCTGAAAAGAATCCCTGTAAGTTCCCAGAAAAATGAATGGCTCCTATGGTTAAAACAAAAATCATAAATATTATATAAAGAAACAAGACATATGAGTGAAACCAGCAGAATCAGACAGGTAAGGCTCACAGATATTAGAATTATCAGACACAGAATATAAAATATTTATGTGCCATGTATTTAAATAAACAAAATATAAGCCAAGGAAAGGGACTATAAAGAACAACCAAGCAGATTAAAAAAAAAAGAACCAAACAATTCTCAAGAATGAAAAATACAGTAAATGAAATTTAAAGCAAAATGGAAGAACTACTAATAAAAAATGGATTAGATACAGCTAAGGATAGAATTAGTAAAACCCTTTTACTTATCACCCAGTTCAATAATTTCGACTCATAGCAAATCCTTCATCTACCCCCACCTCCCCCAGCCACTGTTGCCACTGAGAGTATCAGCTGTTCAAACAGTTATACCTTTACAGGTTGTCTACTTTCTCTGGCTGCTCTCAAACACCAATCAGATGTGTGTTAGCCCTTTCATTCTATCCTTCTTCGTGTCTCTTAACCTCTCTTTCATACTTTCTATTTCTTTGTCTCTCTGGACTATATTCTGGTTAATTTTATTGGCTCTGCCTTCTTCCATAAACATGACTTGGAATCATGTAATTATTTTATACGGTTTTAATTGAAGCACGGCTCCTTGAATAAATGGATTCTAGGTCTGGAGCAGGAAATGTACAAGCTGAACCTGGAATATTTTGTTTAAAAAAAAAAAAAAAACAAAAGGAAAAGGAAAGATAGAGAAAGGAAGCTTTCAAAGCTTCCTGGTCATATAAAAAGACCCAGGAGCCAAAATGAAGATGCTCCCACTGGCCAAGATGAACTAATCTGAGCATCCATCCGAATAACAACTACAATGGATTGAGGCACATACAGTATTCTACAATTTATCCATCTAAATGTGTGCTGTTGATAGACATTTGGATTATTTCTAGTTTTTCCGGTTTTTAACTATCATGAATGATGTTGCTATGAATATTCATGTACATATATCTTGATATATATGTGTATTCGTTTTTCTAGGGTATGTCCTGAGTAGCAGAACTTCTGGGTCATAAGATATGTGTATCTTCAAATTTACCAGATAAGGCCAAACTGTTTTGTGGCTGTTTAACCTATGGTCTCTTGAAAGTTCATAAAGAGTCAAACAGCACAGGAGAGTACCTACCAATTGTAAGTATATCATCATTTCCCCTCTATTAGTCGCCCCATTCATCCTAATACCATACGGGAACCCGCTGCTATATTATGTCTGGCTCAGTTTTTTAACAGTTTTGAAATTTTGTTTTGAAAATGCCAGGAATACCACTTTTGTTAGCTACTGAATATTTGAACATGTCGATTTTCATGGTGCCAACATATTAGTATTAATAAAAAACAAAAAACACTGTTTGCTGGGGAAAAAAAACAAAAAAGAAACTATGAAGTGTTCTTGTCTTTAAATGGGCCCGTCAGTAATTAAATTTGAAGGCTTTATAATGATTGTAAGAGTATCTGATAGGATTAGCACCTCTAGGTTACCATTATGGCATACTGAATGAAATCTATCTATCCTACATAAGCTGAGATTTCATTTTTTCTAGAGAAGACAATGTCAGTTTCTAGTGGCAAATCTAAATAGAATATCCATCACAGTTTAGGAAAACCACCACCTACTTGAAAGAACAGGTAAAACAGGGAAACCTCATGTCTTTAAATATAATGATATCTCCTCTTTCTTTAGTCCTAATATGAACTAAATCAGAGTCAGTTTATAGCAAAATAATAAACTTCTGGCTGAAATAAAATGAGAAGTATATCAAAAAAGACTGTAGAATGGTTTTAACAAAAGTATACATAGATAAATATATCGGTAGTAGGTATACAGATGGGGGGTGAGGGAAAAGAGAGGAAGGGATGGAAGGAGTAGAGTGAGCAGATGTGGTAACATATTTACATTTAGAAACTCTAAGGTGTTCTTTCAACTGTCCTCACAACTTTACGTAAATTCAAAGTTTTTCAAAATAAAAAGGTGAAGAGAAAAATATCCAGAAGAATATATACCAAAACACTGATACTTCATGGATTACAAAATTACAACTCACATTTTAAAACTGCAGTTAATCTGGATCTTTCTATAATAATCAAACAGTACTTGTGTACTAAAGTACTTGTGTACTTGTGTAATAAAATATTTTTAATAAACTCTTCTATTTTAAGCTAAAAAATAAGACTTTTGGATGCTACTTGCATATACTTACACATCCACAGGAATCTGGTCCCCCATTGAACAGAGAACAAGTTATCCTCACAATTTCTGCCTCTATTTTACGTAGTCCTGGGAAGATATCTGGATGCAGGGGGTTACTCCATGCAAAATCTCCATAAACCTGCAAAGAAATGCAAGCAGATGTGAAATAAGACTATTATACCATATAGGACAAAGAATCATGCACTAAACAACAGTTTCTAGGTATTACAAACAACACTAGGAACTGGAAAAAAAGGTAAGGTATGATCCCTAACCTAAAGATCAAGATGTGGTAGAGGAGACAGACATGCAGATAAATAATTTTACAATGTGGTAAGGGAAGAAGCGTAAATTTAATTAATAGCACAGACCATAACACCAAACAGACCCCATTTGAAGTCTTAGCTTTGCCTATCACTTTTAGCTATGCAGGTCAATAAGCCTCATTAAGGTTCAGTTTCTTCATACGCAAAGAGGGATAGTTGGGGTACCTACCTGACAGGGTTTTAGGAATAATTAAATAACATAATGTATGCAAAGCACTTAGTAGAGTGGTGTGTAGCACAAAGCAGCTATTGAGTGTAATGCCGGGTTTATGTACAGAGTGCTAAGGGACCCTGAAGAGGAAATAACTAACATCCTAAGTGGTTTGGAGGTGTCTGTTGAGTGGAACCCGGAGAGATGACGAGGAATGCATCATTTGGAACATGCAGAATTAAAAAGGGGAAGGAAAACAACATAAGCACTTGGCATATTTAGTAAAAAGAAAAGGCAGGATTAGTGTTTACAGGGGAAACTAACAGGAATGGTTGAGAAAACACAGATGGGAGCTGGCTCATGAAGAGACTTGTATTCTCTGCTATATAAAGAACTTGGGTTTGTTTCATTCTGTTGATAATGGGAAGCTACCAAAATATTTTAAATAAGCACAGACGTAAGATCAGACCATTATGTCAAGATATGGCTAAGCAAAACCTATAATATTAATACTTTGTAACGTGTGAGCGGTTTTATAATTATAATAATCAAACACAAAAACCTTAGAGATTGTCAGTGTAACCCGAATTTCATATGATGAAGTGGGATTTCAAAAGTAAATCTGATTAGAAATGGAAGAAGCTAAGAATGAGAATTATCTGAAGTTTAAGTGAGACTACTGCTCATCTCAGGCCATGTGATTTGAGGAAATTATGACTGAGTTTCCCTATCGTGTTTCTTCTTAGCAAATAAAAATCTCTTACTTTAAAAATCTCAGATGACCAGACTCCCTTCCCCAGTAATCTGCCTTCTACACAGGACATCTATAAAGCCTAGAAACATAAATAACATTTTACTATTGCATAGACTGAAGATGTCTTTGACAACATTATGCATATTTGCCTACGTTTGGGTGAAGAGAAACTTCCAAAACTTCTATGGTTTTTTTTTTTCTTTTTAAACAATAAGCTTTTCTCAAGTAATTTTTCTAACTACAAAGGAAAGAGAAATAAATGAGGTCACATATACTGGCACAGGCCTCCCACGCTTCCCGCCAGAACTGGACACTCACCTTCACGAGGAGCTCAGTAAGCTGCTCCTCCCCACTGTACACTGTTCCGGAGGCTCTCCCTTCCTGCCAGGAGACATCTGCAGAGAAAGTGAAGGTCACTGGGTTAGTAAGCAGGAACCTTGGGAAGACAGTTAGGCTCTAATAAAGAAGAAATAGGAAGGCCGGGCATGGTGGTTAATGCCTGTAATGCTATCACTCTGGGAGGCTGAGGCAAGAGGATCACTTGAGGCCAGGAGTTCAAGACCAGCCTGAGCAAGAGCAAGACCCCATCTCTATCAAAAATAGAAAAAAAAAAAAAAAGAAGAAGAAATCAGAAGAAACTCCTCTGGGTACAAAAGAAAAAAAAAAAGAAAAAACCCAATGGCATTCTTATATTAAATCAAGAAAGAAAGAATTTCAATAAAGAGCTATCACAGTAAAATAAAGATGAAAAATTCTTAATTATTATCAACAATGTAGAAAAGATATTAACAGCATCTAAGTACAATAAAGACAGTCCAATAACAATACTATCCTTATCCTCAACTGTCTTCTAACAGCAGAAAAATTTTCCTTTGTCTATACTTATTTTCTGTTTTCTGTATGGCTTTAGTGTGACCTTTTTCTTTTTCTGCAATAGCTTCCTCCTTCTCTCCCTTCCTATTCAGTCATACAAAATGTGGGAACTGTTATCAGCAGAATTAGCAGAAAAGCGCAAGACAAAAGTGTGACATTTCAGTACACAATCATTAGAGCTAGAGCCGGGGAACAAACCACTATCAGGTATGAGCTATGAACATCCTGGTGTCAGGGGCACCTCCCTTCAGCCAAGCCTGGAAACCCACGCAGTACTAGCCACCGGCTTCCAGCAGCACATGTTGTAGCATCCAAGATCAGGAACACAGTCAACCCTGGGATAAAGCTCCTTTATCCCAATGCTGAAAGAGAAGAAAGGTTCCCAACCAGAATATAAGGTCAGATTTTCTACTTCCTGTCTGAGGTGCTCTCCAGAGATGTTCTACATTGTACCAACAAATCTGTTGACGTGGGTGTCTCAGTTCCTTTTGCTATGACGTGGCTGTGCCCTATTAAACTGCACATAGCCATGGTTCTCCAAAGCGAAGCTCTCCTGCTCTAATGACAGCAGAAGTCTGGGTAATAAATATACGGACAAACTCCTCATTCTCACAGCAATCTGTCAAGCTCTGGCTTATTGCCATTTTGACTTTCACTCTTTCCTTCAAGGACACTGCTCTGTACCATCCACATCTTCAGAGCAGTGGTCACCAGCCTTTCAAAAATAGGGTATGTGGTTTCATTTCCTGTTCTTTTATTGGCGCTACAGAGAATGGCCATCGACAGACAGTGACTTAAAAACTGAAGGGAAGGCAAAGTGGTGGCAGCAACCAGCCCTCATAATCATGGAATTCTTTAATACAAAAGTGTTAGGGTGCTAACTCCTGCTTTATATCGTCTACACCCTAGGATATATCTAATTTTGTACCATCCAACGTCAAGATCTTAACACATGTCACTTAGACATTTTAAAGGGTATTTATCAAAATGCAACATGGAATCCTAGAATAGAAAAAATGACATTAGTAGAAAAATTTATGAAATAGACTTTGTAGTGTAGTTAATAGTGCTGTACCAATGTTAATTTTTTAGTTTTGACAAAGGTACCATGGTTATATAAGATGTTAACACCAGGAGAAGCTGAATGAGGGGCATATAGAAATCTCTGTTATCATCTCTGCTACTTTTCTATGAATCTAAAATTATGCCAGAGTGAAAAGCTTATTTTTAAATAGCATTTGTAATATGATCTTAATCTGTATAAACATGTATGTGTTTGTATTAATAATAATAGCAATAACAGTTAACACTTATTGAACACTTACTTTATCCCAGGGACTACACAACACTTACATGTATGATCTCATTTAATCCCATAATCATCCTTTCAGATAACTGCTGCACTATTATTACTATCTCCATTGTAGAGAGATAGAAACTGGGGCATGCAGAAGTTAAGTAACTTACCCAAGGTCATACTTCAAGTGGGAAAATCATAATGTGAATCCAGGCTGATTCTATAAGGTTACATGCTTTATCATTAGTTGTTTGGTGTATTTAGCCTTCCCATATGTGCTCATGCATAAATGTATATATATACACACATAAACACTATTAACATTCTGAGACACAAACATATAGATATACAGATACAAATAGATACAGATAATGGAATTGTATTTTGATGATGGAATTACAATGACTTTTTATTGCCTTTTGTGTCTTTATACAGATTTCACAATTTTTACATGAATCTGTATTTCATTTGTATTACATATATTATGTTCTCTTTGTAAAAACACAAATGTATTTATTTTATCTGTGCTTAGAAAAGGAAATGGAACCAAGTTCCACTGTCTCTGAGATTTACTAGCTTTATGGATTAAGGATAGATCTAAACATAATTTTTTGGCATTTTTTGGGGTTTTTTTTTGAGACTGAGTCTCACTGTATTGCCCAGGTAGAGTGCAGTGGCATCATCATAGCTCACTGCAACCTCAAACCCCTGGGCTCAAGCAACCCTCCTGCCTCAGCCTCCTGAGTAGCTGGGACTATGGGCAAGCGCCACAACGCCCAGCTAATTTTTCTATTTTTAGTAGAGATGAGGTCTCAGTCTTGCCCATGCTGGTCTCGAATTCCTGAGCTCAAGAAATCCTCCCATCTTGGCCTCCCGGAGTGCTAGGATTATGAGAATAAGCCACCGTACCTAGCCAAACATAATTTTTAAAATATGAAATTCAGCCTTTGAAACAGGGAGTAGTCCTGCCTGAACATACAAGTACCAAGGGTGAGTTTTTCTTAACCTATATGAACATTAAACAAAGACAAAGCCAGCTATTTTAAGGAAGTAGATAGAATGCATATGCCAGGCATCATACCCATAGAGCTGTACTCCTTGAGTTTCTCCAGAACTACAGACGAGCTCAGACCCTGGGAGGGCAAAGCTTTCACATACTCTTTGTCCACTTTCAGGAATGACATGTTCTTGTGAATATCATCCTTAGCCTTGTTCACCTTGTCTTGGATCTTCAAAGGCAAGACAGACAAAGTTAACATGAATATACAAGAGTACAGAAGAGAGAGAAGCACCAGTTATGACAATCAGCTGCTCAACACTGGGCACTGCACAAGTGCTACTACTAAACTAGGATGATATATTTTCTTAAAGCAATGTGGTGATATTTTGATTGATCAGCTATTTTCTGACATGTGCAACAGCCTCTTTGAAGTCTGAAAAGCCAACCTTCTCAATTTCCCCATACCTCTTTCCTCTGCCATGTTGACATCACCACTTGGTTTGCATTCGCAAAAGTCAGCACTTCCCTGAGGGCAATATTTGGACCTTGATCCTGCCTTGGCAGCAGCTACAGTGTATGTGCAAAGAGTCAAAGGTAGAACTATGAACAGTAGCCAGAAAATTGGCCATGCTGCAGTAAAAGGGATTCTCGTCTTTATACAAGTGATAAGCTCCTGCAACAGACATGCACAGACCACACCAGGAATTTGGAGGCCCTATACAATGCTCCACATACAAGCACAAGGCATTTTAAGAATTCATTGAGGAAGACTGCATTTTATCTCCTTAAGCTGCCATCAATAGTTTGTACTATCTGTTCCTAAAATACTAGGTCTTTTCTGCTATGTAATTTATCAACTATTGTTATTTCTTTTCCATCATCATAGCCATAGCTTCTGAGACATTTTCTTTCATTCACTCACTCACTCAACAAATATCTGTTGACTACTGCAGACTAGGAATACACAGCGAATAAAACAAGCTTAGGCAGTAGGATACACAGTGAAGGAAAACAACTCCTGTTGCCATGAAGCTTATTTTTAGCAAGAGAGACAGAAAATAAAAGTCAGGTGCTAGGGGGAGAAAACCAGAGCAGAGTAAGGAGACAGAATGGCAGGGGCTGCTATTTATGACAAGAGACTTTCGAGAGGTAGGTTTGGGGAGAGAGGCTACATGTCATAATTTGTGTGTGTTGCAGGGCTATGGTTTCAGCAATATGCTTGTTAAAGTCTGGTGCCCAAGATCTCACTCCAAACTATTTAGATTTTTCTCATCTCTAGCCATGTTTGATTAGAACACAAGAGGATCTTCTTAGGTATAGCCCTCCATGAAACCACAGGGAAAACTACTCCTCTAAAAGAGGTCTGCAGGAGTCAAGCAGAGCAGCACTGGCGGTAAGCAGAGTCCACACTCTTAGGCAATGGCAGGGCATGCTGTGGACATTGAGATATTTTTAAAGTTGTAAGTAAAAAATTATACCACATAAAAGGTGACCATGTAGCAGGAACAAACTATGAAAGCTGAGCTTCCATGCATAGAAGATGCTGTTTTAATAAAATGAAAGGGACAGAAAATGACAATGAGAAGTTTATTAGAAAGCACTGCAAATACTTCTTCACCCCCAATTCTTGCCTCAGAGCCTACATATTACCCAATTTCTTCATAGCATTTATTTCAAAATGAAATTCTTATGTGTTTATTTACTCATTTATTTTCTATCTTTCCTACTAAAATGTAAGTTCCACGAGAAGAAAGACTTGGTCTCACTACTACATCCCCAGTACCCAGAAAAACAATTGACACTGAGCAGGTGCTCAGTAAACATGTGCAGACTAAGTGAATGTAAGTGAATAAATGAGAGAGGGACACACACACACGCGGAACAAACTGCTTTTTGTCTCTAAGTCTCAGAATTTGCTCCTGGAAAAGGGAGGATGACTAATTTCTGAGGATCTTCTAATTTTGTTATTTTATAAACTTAAGAATGGGTTCTGCAACCCTAGCATTTATTTGTCTCAAAATCTGGAAATTAAAGGGGAAGAGCAAGAAGACTAGGACAGAAACAATGCAGGGAATGAAAAGGGAAATCCTCTTATCCTTTGTGCTACAGCCCAGCCTTTGTAACATCTTAACATCCCCCGCCCCCTCCTCTTATTCTGTAAGGACTAAAGCAGATTTACTTTTAGGGCATAATATAATTTGTAGAAAAAACAGAAGCCCATCTCCTCTCATTTCCCTTCACCATCCCAGTTATTACTTCTACTTCTCTACAGCATATGAATCTGAAAATACGTATTTCTAAGAGAATTAGCACAGTGGTTTGAATGGATTTCAGCAAAAGGCTAAAGAAAACTGCCATCTCTTCTGCTTTGGCCAGGAAAGGGGAAACAGAATTGAAAGAAAACTTGAAGGCAGGTAAAGTTGGGAAAGACCAAAGTAAAGCTGAGGGGCAGGGCAGGGTAGTAGAGGAGATGAAGACATCAAGGACTCATTTGCCTTTGAGGCTTACAAAGGGGCCTGTCCTGTTTATCTTCATCTGTGACAAAGAGGAAGGGTAATGAGGTGACTACCTTATCCTCAACGTAGGTGAGGGTAAAGAGGATACAATAAAGGGGACATACTATCCCACGGAAAGGCAAAGAGAACATGAAAATAGTTCTGTTATCTCTTTAAGTTTCTAAATCTGGGATGAGCAAACTACAGCCAGGGCCCACCTGTGCTCTGGCCTACCTGCATTTATAAAGAAAGTTTCACTGGAACACAGCTAGGCATGTTTCTTAACCTGTCCTCTTGCTGCTTTCCCTCTGCAAGGGCAGAGGTAAGGAGTTGCAAGAGACACAGTATGACCTACAGAGCCCCAAATGCTTCATATCTAGCCTTTTATAGAAAAAGTGTGCCAACCCCTGGCCTAAACCAACCTCTAGATAAAAATAGGTTAGTAGGTATGGAATGTCTAATCTCCTTAAGTACTAGAGTTTGAGTTAATATCTCTGACATTTCACTTTAACACTTCTTGTTCTGTGTTTTTTTTTCTTTCTTTTTATTGTGAAGGTACACCCTTCATTGTTTCAAACACACATTTTGGCTTTCGACTATTTTTCAATTTTTTTACAACAAGTTTTGTGAAACCATGGATAAGTCAAAAATTCATCTTATTTTTTAATATGAGTTCCGTTGTGGAACCAATGCAGCACAGACAGCTTGAAATATCAATAAAGTGCTTGGGAAGCATGTGGCTAATGAATGCACAGTATGTCACTTGCTTGAGAAGTTCTATTCTGATGATTTTAATCAGAAAATGAGCCACGTGGGTGACCTGAAAACAAGGTGGATAATGATAAGCTGAAAGCTGTAGGGGAAGCGAATCCATCTCAGCCTGACTGGTGAATTAGCGGCAAGGTTTGCCGTTTTTATTCCAACAATATTGGACCATTTGAAACAAATGGGCAGGGTAAAGAAGTGGATAGATGGGTTCTGCATGAATTAAATGAACATCAGAAGAGAAATCAACTTGGAGCTTGCCTTTCTTTGCTGTCATGACAGAAAGGCAAACCACTTCTATACCATATTGTTAATGGGTGATGAAAAATGGATTCTTTTTGACAATCCCAAGTGTTCGCACAATGGCTGGATAAAGACGAAGTGCCGAAACACAGTCCAAAACTGAATATTCATCAAAAAAAGCTAATGATATCTGTTTGATGGTCCAGAACTGATATTATCCATTACAGCTTAATGAAACCTGGTCAATCAATTACAGCGGATGTCTACTGAAACCAGTGGGATGAAACGATGAGGATGCTTGTGATTAAGCAACTGAGATTGGTCACTGGAGACAAACCGATTCTCTTGCAAGACCATATGTCACAAAAAAACAACACTGCTCAAACTACAGAAGCCGGACTTAGACACCTTCTGTCATCCATCGTATTCACTGGACCTTGCCCCAGCTGACTACCACTTCTTCCAAGGAAAAAAATTCAATTCTCAACAAGCCCTGGTAATCACCTTTCGTGATTTCATCGTTACTCACTCCCTAGGCTTCTTTGTGGCTGGGATAAACAAGCTGCCATTAAGATGGCAAAACTGTGTCAATCGTTTAGGCACATACTTTGATTAATTGTACTGCCTCCTGTTTGAGATATAATAAACTACACTTTCGATTGGAAATCGGATATTTCATATTTAATAACCTAATATCTAAATTCAGCCAGCCAAATATTGTTCCAAAGCACCATAATACTACAACCAGGTTTCCTATCTAATTTCAAATTCTTCTTCCTTAACAGGCTTCTCATCTCACCTTTGGCCAAATATACTGAAGAAAGGCTTAAGTCAGAGTTTTTCAACCTTGGCTCTTTTGACATTTTGAGCCAGATAATTCTCTGTTGTTGGGCTGTCCTGTGCATTGTAGGATATTAAGCAACATCCCTGGCCACTACCCACTAGATGCCAATAGCACTTCATCTAAGTTGTGACAACCTGAAATGTCTCCAAACATTGCCAAATGTCTCCTGGAGGTTAGGGACAAAAATCATCCTCCCCCCTTGAGAATATCAGGTTTAGTAAATAGAAAGAAAGAGGTATGGTTATCAAGAGGGGAAAAAAAGACCTATACAGATTCCACTTACCTTGCGGCCAATAATAGGTGTCTTCCTGATGAGCTTAAAACACTTCCTTTTAAACCTTGACCATAAACCTAAAAGAAACAAATGGTTCTATTATTCAAATAGATTTCCTCAGCTACGACCTGCTAGTCCTAATGTAGCAACCATTCAATGTGTCTCCCACAACCTCACTTGCCTGCAGATTGCCAAGGTAGAGTTTCTTTCCTTTAAAAAAACAAAAACAAAACAAAACAAAAACTTTTAAATTTAAATTTTTGAATAAGTAATATATTTACATGGATCAAATTTAAAATAAATACACATCTAGAGAAAAGTTTTCCCCTCTCACCTATCTCTCAGACCCTCATCCTACTCTCAGGTAAACACTACTGTTAGTTTCTGGTAAACCCTTCCAGAGTTTCTTTATGCATAGATGAGCAACAGTAAAGATATATTCCTATTCGTCTCTCCTTTTTACACAAAAGGTAGCATACTCTAGCACCGTACTAAACCTTATTTTTCCATTTAGGAATATTAAAAATCAGAGCTTCTTATTCATTTTTATGGCTGTAGAGTATTCCATTATATGGATATACCATAATTTATTTAACTTGCCCCTTACTAATGTCCATATAGGTTGTTTCTAATATTTGCTATTACAAACCATGCTGATATAAATAACCTTGTAACAAACGCCATCCTGCATACATACAAGTATACATACAAGATAAATTCCCAGAAGCAGAATTGCTGGGTCAAATGATATATGTATTCTAGAATTCTTGACCTTGCCAAAGTTTCCAGATGTCTAACATTTCTCTTCCTCCCCACAAAACAAATAGACAGCCCATGGTTTTTTCCATAATCTATGCTCCAGTCTCTCATATAACAAAGATCCTAGCAATATTTTCTAGATCTAAAAAGGCCTTCGAAATCGTGGATATGAATCAGAGTCCATTCTGTCAGGCGGTATGTAGGACAAACAGGGAATTCCAATCATGCATATTATAATAATTATAAATACATGGCATGTAAACAGACTGATATGCCATTTAATGCATTCATATTCAATGTACCTCAACTGACTATGACAACAGTACTCTGATGTCAATACAGAAGGCATTATATATTATCCACAAGTGACATAAAGGGCAGTGGAAGGTCAGAGCATCAAAATTTGCTCAAAGCCACAGATTAAATCAGAAATGGAATAGAGATGTAACTGAAATCTTCATTTTTTCAGTCCAGGACTCCCAGGACTCTACATTGCTTCGAATGCACAGTAGGAGTTTTCTGTAATCCCAAATGAGTCTATAAGAATCTAGATCGAGCTTTTACCCAAGGCATGAACCGAATATGAACCTTTACTGCATTCTTAGGAAATCTGGGCATTCCAACTTTCCTGACCAGAAGGAGCTCCCTCTCCATTCAACAACCACAGGATGTGTCTGCACTCCGTTTTCCCACTCATGACCTGATGCTTGGCATCTCTGCTAGTTGTTTCTGCTTAGGCTGCATCTGTCTCTTTCTACCTCACCCTACAGCCAAGATTCCGTAAATGCCTAAGACAAAACCAAGTAACTGAGACAAAGGAACTGAAACCACTTGTTGTAGTTACTTTTTTGTTTGAATTTTGGAGTATTTCCTCCTAGTCCTATGTTCCACACATTGTAATATATAGCCGAGATCTTGTTTTATGTAAAATAACTATATTCTCTTCTCACCTACAGCATTTTCTACATTACTAAAAATTCTTCCTAAACATATTTTTAAATGTTATCATAACAGTCCATTAAATGACTACAACCTAATGTCGGATATTTTAGCTAATTGTTATTCACCTATTTCTAAAAATGTTAAAGCTGTAAAGATTCAGAACTGCTTCCTTATTTAATAGATGAAGTAATTATTGAGGTAGAAAGAGGTCTAAAGATCAGCAAACTGGGCCAACTGTCCAAAAGTATAATAATGTGACTAGATGGATGATAAAAGAATAGACTAATTCTGTGAAAGTTGTCAGAAAAAAATTGTGCAGAATGAAAAGAACAGAATACAGGATCAGAGATGGAGAAATTTCAAATAAAAAAATCATGTGGTCATGACCTAAAAAGATTATCTCAAAAGTCCCCAGAGGTACAGAAGTAAAAGTAATTAGAATATTTTAGTGGTAGTTATAAAAGACTGGGGGGTGGGAGGACTGGGGAGATGTTGGTCAAAGGATACAAAATTCCAGTTAGATGGGAGGAACAAGTTCAAGAGATCATGATGATACAGTAAATAAATAAATAGCAATGTACTGTATACTTAAAAATTGCCAAGAGAGATTTTAAGTGTTCTCACCACACAAAAAAAGTGAGGTAATACATATGTTAATTAGTTTGATTTAGCCATTCTACAAGGTACACATGTTTCAAGACATCATGCTGTAAACCACAAATATATACAATTTTTATTTGTATAGAATTAAGAAAGAAGATAACAAAATAGGAAATGCCAGTGTAAGAACAATAATGCAAGACTCTTGACAAATTCCTTTCATGACAATGATGCCACTTGATCCTCATATCACCCTGTGACTAGGTGAGGCAGGTGTTATTATGTACCTTTTATTGTGAGGATATAGGATAAGAGAGCTTAAGACTGTTGCCCAAGGTGCCAGGGAAAGAAACTGAGAGTTTATCGTCTCCTCCCACCACATAAAGCTGATTTCTGTTGATGAACTATGGACAACCCACAATTAAAATCAATATCACAGTAAAAAGCAGTAAGATGAGCTGATAATCAGAGCAGAATTAAGGGAGAGATAACACCCTGGAGAGCTACTAACCACCCCATAGTTCTCTCCATCCTTTGTTCTTTCTCCCCAGGAAAGGAATGAGAATTTGAAGATCAGCAAAATTTATCACTAGTCCAAACTTCAGACTCCTCTAGTGCAATACATTAAAAGAACTTGACTGTTCAGCAATATACAGCATACTTCTACCTGAGCAAGGTGCTAAGAAAATGGCAATTCTATCAAAATTATCCCTGATTTCTGGAGGAAAGATCTTATCTATGTCTATAATTCAAGTTGGAAGCTATAAAATAACTGTGTGTGTGTGTGTGAACTATATGAAACTGTCAATATTCAACAATTTTGAGCTATAACAATGACACTGTGTATGGTTCAAACTGATTCAGATACAGAAACAGACACAAATAATGGCATTCTTCAGCAGCAAGATTTTAATTTTGTTCTTACTGCTTGTCCATATTCTCCAAATTTTCTACAGTGAACATGCACTGCTTTTGTAATTTAAAAAATGTTATTAGAAACAAAATAACTAAAATGGTTTGTACTTCAGCCCATGAAGATTTAGATGGCATGTCTCATTAATATACTGCTACTAATAATTCTCTCATGGAATGCACAGAGGCCAGCATATTCCTTTTGAACACTAAAAGCAGGCGAGTAAGGACCAGGACCCAAGATGGCCATGTCCTACTACTAGTTAAGAAAAATGCCTGGCACCGTAAGCTGCAGAACTAAAAACAGGAGGAAATACCTAACCACAAAAAATGAAAATTATGTGAGGTAACGTGCATGTTAATTAGTTCAATTTAGCCATTCCACAATGCATACATATTTCAAAACATGTTGTACACAATAAACATAAACAATTTTTATTTGTCAATTAAAATACATGGTTTTTAAAAGAAGTAACTCAAGATCTCTAACTTTAGTCTGGTTTCACGAATGTTCCACCTTAAAAAGAAGAGTACACAGAAGTGTGGTTGCCAGGGGTTGGGGGAGACAGTAATGAGGAGTTATTATGTAATGTTTATTAAAGTGGAGTTTCAGTTGGGGTGATGAAAACAATCTGGGAATAGATGGTAGTGACGGTTGCACAACAATGTCAATGCACTTAATGCTGCAGAACTGTACACTTCAAAATGGTTAAATGGTAAATTTATGCTATATGTACTTTATCACAATAAAAAGAAAGAAAGAAAAGTACACTTATTGCTGCTCCTTAGAGTCCTCTGAAATGGGGCTTCACCTGCCAGGATGACAGGCCCCTTCTGCAGTGGATCACATACTTCCTGGGAAAGCAGTGACCCTGAGCAGAATGACATGGGCTGCGTCCATACCTAATCCATCGAACACATGCAGCAGAAGGGCCTGTCTAACTTGTCAGGGTTTATGAGAAAATCCTGCAAGGACTAGGAGCAGCAACTGAAGACAGCATTTTTAAAGCTGGAACAAACTAAACATTTTAGCTAGGACAGCGAGGTCTCATTTCCACTTGAATTAAAAAGCTCTAGACGGTGGAACTTGCTTCCTGGGTGTTATGTTTTGCAATGTTTACTATCCCATAATGTTTACTACTCGATGCTATCTGCATGGCAAAAAGAGAAAAACAGAATCTGGCTTCTAAATTGCCTTTCCTGGGGGAAGAGGAAGAAAAGGAAAGAAAGTACAATTAAAGAGGCTCCTTCAAACAGATATTATCAGGGAAGCAAAGCTTTGTGGAAAGTTCAAACAAATGAGAAATGACTAATGATTTTCTTCAATGCTATTGGTTTCTTATCCTAAGGAAGTTAACTCAGATATCCTACTAAGATTGGGGAAGGTGTACAGGGGAGTATTAGAGAACACCCACCACCAAACCTATTCTTTGTATTTAGGTGTAAACAAAAATTACAAGCACAGCGTAGGGGAAAATAACTCACAAGAAGGCAACATGCATCCAGGTTTCTAGGTGGGGAAAAGGTGGGTGGGCAGGAGAGGGGCTTAGACCTAAGGAAGGGTTGAGGATTTACAGCAGATCACTAAGAGACTTTTCATCTTCTGCACCCTGTGAAGTGGTCTCCTTCTTCTCCACATAGCTCCGAGTAACTGTTAGGAAGTTCAAGGTGCACTGTCCCCTGACAAGAAGTTCAGCTACAAGAGGACAGGGACCTTGTACTTCTTGTGCAGATATCCCCAGAGCCTGGCACATAACAGATACTTAAACAGTCACCACGTAAGTGCTACTCCAATCTTTATTGAAAAAGACGGCCCAAAAGGAAAGCAATAAATTCCTGCTATAGGAATTCCAGATGACACAACTATGTTCTAGGGAAGAAACTGATACTTTTACCAGTTTAAGGTTTAAGCCATACTCCGAGATATCTGTGGATCCTTACAAGGACAAATTTCTGAGGAGTGTTTACGAAAGCTATAAAACCAAAAGAATCAACATAAGCAGTAACAGTTACATAAGCATCTAACCATAACTTCACCAATCAGAAGACAATGTCCCACTTTCCATTTAAGTGTTTTAAAAATCAAAACCAAAAGGCAAGAAATTAATCCAATCTGTCAGCACTGGGTTCCAAGGCTAGTAATACTCCACCGTACCTTTACAGGGGGAACATGTACTTACTCTCCGGCTGGAAGACAAAGTCATATACCCAGACAATCAGCAGGGTCCACAAGACACTCCATGCAATTAGCTGCCAGGGCTCATACTTGGTGCAATGCCCATTTACATAATTCTTGGCTTTCGTAGAGTACCCTTCCAAAATCTCTAAGTAGGGCTCAAAGGCCTTCTAGAATATAAGAGAAAAATAGAAACATTACATTCAGTGAGAAAAAGGAAGTCTATTCTTAGTTTGTTCTATAACTCTCATTTTTCAAGGGCAAGTTCATTCCAAATCTGGCCCCACCTCAGCAACAATCTTATCATCCTCTACAGCCCTCAGAACCTGTACACCAGTCATTCCAGTGTAATACTGCACTTTGATGAGACCTTTGATCTTCTGCCTATTTTATACAATGAGAGCTAAGCTAGATCATCATTCCAGCCCTAAAGCTTCTATATGACTGCCAGTATTCACTGTCCCATTCTCTTAACACAAACTAATCCTCTCAATATGAATGGCATTTCTCTTCTTCTCTATTTTAATCTTTCCCCTCATCTAACCCAGTGGTCAGCAAACTGGTTATGTAACCATCCTATTACGACTACTCAACTGTGCTGCAAATGCAGTTGTAGTGTGTAACCAAATGAAAATGGATGTGTTACAACACAATTTAATTATGAACCCCCAAATCTGAATTTCATATAATTTCCATGTGTTGTAACATATTCTTATTTTTTATTTCAAAAAATGCAAAAATTATTCTTAGCTCATGGACCACACAAAAGCAGGCATAGGGCCAGATCTGGCCTATAGGCCATGGTTTGTTTGCCAATCCCTACTCCAAGGCCCTACTTGACTATAAATCTCTTAAAGTCAGGGATCATACCTTATCATGTATCCTTCAAAATACAAGAGCATAAGCAAGAAAAAATCTTCTCATCTATAAACACACCACAGTATCTCATTCATGAAGATTCATCGCTCCCTTTAAATTCTACTCCAGTATTCATTTGTGATAAGCCCTGCAAAGAGCTTATCTCAACCTGCCTTGCAGTCTACTCATCTGTTTCTTATCGCCCTGACTACACGGTTAGGTCCTCAAAGACAGACCAGTTCAAAGTCATATTAATGATGCCCTATAGTGCCCTGCATAAAAGAAGGTCATTTGATAGTTTATTTGTTCACTTATTCAACATTTATTAAGCATCTCCAATGAAAATGGCTGTGACAAAATGAAAACACCTCCAATGTTTAAGGTTGGTAAAGTATTCAGGTAAATGTATTTCCTTGTCCTCACTAAGCTTACAGTCTAACGGGAGTGATGTGTGTCTATTCATAAATACAGACACATACATATATAAATAATTCAAACTCTTCAGGGAAATAGCTATAAAAAAATGCATGCAAAGAGAGAGTACTGAGGAAGGCCCATCTAACTCTGTCTGAGGGAATGACAGTGACAGAAGATAAAATGTAAGATAGTTTAAACCAGGGGTCCTCAAACTTTTTAAACAGAGGGCCAGTTCACTGTCCCTCAGACCGTTGGAGGGCCAGACTATAGAAACTATGAACAAATTCCTATGCACATATCTTATTTTGAAGTAAAAAAACAAAACGGGAACAAATTGTACTCAGCGGGCCGCATGTGGCCCGCAGGCCATAGTTTGAGGACCCCTGGTTTAAATGGTAAAAGAAAATTCTCTGGGCAGAAAAGTTAAAAGGAAAAACAGTCACACCAAGAAGAAAAAAATAGTAGCTGCAAATACATAAAAACGGTCTGGGGTTAGCCACAGTTCTATGTGTTACAAGTGTAAGCCACCTGATGGCAGAGACCGCATCTGTCTTATCCAGTGCTAATTCCCCAACAGAGTGCCTGGCGCACAATCTGTACTGAATACACACTTGGACAGTGGCTGACAGTGCCCAAGTAAATGAGTGAACAAGTCAATCAGAGGACTGAGTCTGGGAGAAGTACACTTGGTCCATATTAAAAATGGACTTGGGGAGAGAAAAGCATGGAAAGTAGAAGTATAAATTGATAAGAACATTTTGTAAAGTAATTTGTTGGAATCTATTAACATTTTAAATGCATGCTCATGTTGACCTAGAAGTTCCACTTTTTGATATCTACATATTTATTCATGTGTACAAAAGAGACATGTCCAAGAGCATTCATTTCAGTATTCTTTGTAATAGCAAAAGAAAAAATATAAATAACGTAAATATCCATCCATAAAGGAATGGTTAAACTATAATACACACATTTTATGTACCCATACTATGAAACATTAAAAAGATAGATTTACATGAACTACATGGAAAAATTTCCAGAACATAATATTGAGTAAAAAAAAGCAAAAACAGTAAAATAAAAGGCATGAACTGTTGAGCATGAGAGTAATTTTTTTTTTAAGATAACTTGTGAGAGATAAACAGGAGGAAGTCAGAGATTAGAGACAAAAATTTTACTTAAGAGATTGCTCCAACAGTCCAGCGGAGAAATAAATTGGGTTTGACCTTAAGCAATACAATACTGGGGATAAAAAAGTACTATAGATTTGAAAGACATTTCTGGAGGTGGAGCAAACAGGATTTGGTAACTTATTATTAATAGATATGGGAAATACGGAGTGGGAGAAGTATAGATAATTCTAGATTTTCAAGTTCAAGTTTGAGAGACTGGTTAAATAGTGCCACCATTAACCATGGTAAGACTAGAAGACAAAGGGAAGCTAAAAATGGTAGTAGATACTTTGAGAAAAAGATAATGACATTGGTTTGAGTTATGCCCTATTGGATATCCATATGAAATGTTATAGTAGGAGTGTGAAAGCTTAAGGAGGAGGACAGATACTCAACAAATGTTTGTTGAAAACATTTATACCTGCAATGGAGTGAATGTTTATGTCCCCCAAAAATTCCTATGTTAAAACCTGACTTATGAGCTGATCTTATTAGGAGGTGGAAGCCTTTGGGAGGTGATTAGACCATGAAGGCAGAGCCCTCAGGAGTAGGATTAGAGCCCTTATTAAAGAGACCCCCCCAGAGGGCTAATTCATCCCTTCCACCACTTGAGGACATGGTGAGAATACACTGTCTATGAGCAACTTCTATGAGATCCACCTTTTAGGAAGTGAGCCTCATCAGACACTAAATCTGCTGCTGCCTTGATCTTGGGCTTCCCAGACTCCTCTGTGAACTGAGAAATAAATTTCTGTTGTTTATGAGCCACCCAGTTTATGGCATTTTGTTACAACAGCCTGAACAGATTAATACCCTTAGTAATTAGACTGTGGTATAAGGTGATTAACATTGGAATCCCTAGAGGACTATCCATGGAAACAGTTTATCTGCAACCCCTCCAATAGTTCTTGGTGGCAATTCCCCAGAGCCCACTGTTGCATCAACAACCTCAATCCTACAAAGCAGTCGCAGTACCAGTCAAAACCTGTGAAAGACTAGGAGTCTATCATCAGAGATATGTCATGATTTCCATCATTATAAAGAATCTTCTAGCTCATACCTGTAATCCCAGCAATTTGGGAGGCTGAGGTAGGAGGATCGCTTGAGGCCAGGAGTTCATGACCAACCTGGGCAACATAGCAAGACCGCACCTCCACAGATAAATTTAAAAATTGTCTGAGTGTGGTGGTAAACGCTTGTAGTCCTAGCTACTTGGGAGGCTGAGGCAGGAAGACTGCTTGAAACCAGGAGTTCGAGATTACAGGGTACTATGACTGTGCCACTACACTCCAGCCTAGGAGACAAAGCAAGGCCATGTCTCTTATTAAAAAAAATTTTAAAAAGAATCTTCTAGTGTTACAACTGTGGTCAAACCATATGGTTTAATGGTGTATAATGAATGGGATGATGAAAGAACAATCATTCAGATCAGCTTGTCTTCTGGTAATACTAATTCCTAATTTACCCAGAAAATAGAGGATATAAATGTCAAAAGATGTCTACAGATAGTACCAACTCTTCACAGCACTGAACAAAAAGTAATGTAACTAGTATCAGGAGACAGAAAAAAACCCAGAAAATGTAAACTAATTTTTTTTAAAAGCCTCAAAATTAAAATATAAAGACATTCCTCACTAACATTTATAAAATTGTATTCAGCAAGAATATATTTTCTTGGTAATTGCTTTGTTTCTTAAGAAGATAATGGGAATCTTTGGATTCAAAGAGGATACTTTAAGAGGAAATATATTATCTGTAAATTCTCCACCTCCAAAGACAGAACGACACTGTAGTTGTATGGGTTCCAACAAGCTTTCTGAGTAGGCAACTGCCTGATCACAGAAATTACATCTCCTGGCATCATCCTAAAGTCCTTCTGGGTTACTACAAACAACTTAGGCTCAGTCCCTGATGAAGAAGCATCTCACAACACTGGCAGCTTATGCATTATTAGGCTCTGTGGGGTAATGTACCCTATCTCTTTGGAAAAAAAGGATGAGGCAGTTCCTCTGGGCCTTGAAAACAGCACAAACCCCAGGCTGGGTCCTGATGCAATACTCCAGCCCTTGGGAAACACAGAATCTAGGAGCTAAAGGGAACCTAGAAGGTCAAAGCCAACATTTCCACTTTATAAGCAGAGGCTCCAAAGTGAAATGGCGTGTCTAAGCTCATACAGACATGCATGTGACAGAGTGGTGACTAAAAACCAAAGCCTCCTGACTCAGTACTAAGTACTCTGTTTCAATTCCTGATTCTTAGTATTCATGGGCACAGGATCATTTAACATATTACAATCCAGCAGCATCCCACAAGTTTTCTGTTCAATTTATGTTCCTGGCAGAATCGACCTTGGATACATGGTACTATTCATAACAAACTAAAATTGTACAGCAGGTCATGACTACAGATAAACATCTAGATAGAGATGGCACAAGAACATAATATGATTATAATTACTGCTTCTCGCCATGTCTTTTTGCTTATAACAATACATTTTTTGTCTGTATACACTGCACATATATTTATAATTACAATTCTTAGACTTATGTTTATTTCAACTTAATCTATGTGTGTCTCTGGAAATATAAGAAATATGAATAGTCATCCACAAAGGCCACTAGCATATTGTGTAACTCCAGGCAAATTATGTCACCAGTTTGTGCTTCTATTTCTTTATTTAGAAGAGGAAACACAAGAAAAATACAATCACAAAACAAATAAATTGTGTCTGTATATGCCTGTCCTGTGTGTGTGTGGGGGGGGGGGTATGTATGTTCAGCCCCTATTTAATAGAACAGTATTTTTGGTAAAGCTTCCACAAGTAAAGCATTTCATCCTTCACTGTTATAAAACTAGAAATGTACCACTAGAACAAAAAACAAAAAACACACCTTGTCTGATGAATGATAGTACAGAATATCATAAATCTTTTTAAAAGTATAATATTAAATTAAAAAAAAACTTCTGATAACCTTTGTAGTATAAAGATTGAAAATATTAACTACTTTAAGAAGATACTTATCAAATGATAAGTAAACTAACCAGCCTTTCTCTTGTTATTTCTATTTCCAATCTAATGATTAGGTTTCAACTCATGCCTAAAAGACATGGAAATAATACTCAATAATCCCAGTCATTATTAGATAAAAGGCAGTTGCTAGAATTTATGAGACTCAATGATAAAGAACTCTTTCAGCCCCCAAATTACTTCAAGGGAGCAAGACACTTTCATGAATATACATAAGAGCAGAAGTCTACAAATATTGTAAATCTAGGGCATGACACTTGTTAGACAGACCACTGAGTTTCAAATTATTCCAATACAGCCCCACAGAAATGTATTTACAACATAACCCAGGATACACAGAAACAGAAAAATATAAAACCAAAATAATTCCTAACACCTTATTACTTGTGATACACTGACATTTCTGTTCTATTTCCTCCTTTTCAATGTTTCGCCCACTAAATTGATTTTGTGTCCCTCTAAATGGATCATGACCTGCACTCTTAAAACCAGTGAGTGCCTCAGAGTGATTTCACTTCCGGCTTCCTTAAATTTAGAATGTGATTGTGTAATGCTGTAAGGAAGATAATACCAACGTTAT
The DNA here is from genome assembly GCA_008750895.1 of Mirza zaza. NCBI lineage: Eukaryota > Metazoa > Chordata > Mammalia > Primates > Cheirogaleidae > Mirza > Mirza zaza. The sequence goes on along the minus strand of VSMD01110474.1, from coordinate 72,735 downwards.
TTTCCATTCTATGCAATTTCAGTGCATTTTGCACTTGTGACTTACTCTCTTAACATTTTTGTGAGGCCAGGATTATGATATGCAGTAATAAGCCCAGGAGATAAATCATTCCAGCCAGTCATGTTACTTTCCTATCGATACTATTTCACAGCTATACCCAAGTCCCCATATCACTTCAAAAGAGCAAAAGATTCCTTAAGGAAACATCCCCCTGTAACACTCTCCACCCCCTTCTCCCACCCTTCCTAAAAACCTTCTTTGACAGCTGCTGTAGCTCTTGATCAACTAACTATTAGGCAGTGATATCTCTTCCTCATTAAATTTCTTGATTACCAAGTTATGCCTAAAGAGACATTCTACAAATGAATATGACTAAAAGAGAAAAAAGCCATCTGGCAAACATTTCCAGACCCACACTGGATGATGTGCCTTTCCTTGGAGCTAATACAGTCTTTTCTCCATTAAGCAATAAGGCTAACTACTCGCTTTGGTTTGAACGTCCCCTCCAAAACTCATGTTGAAATTTAACTGCCATGGTAACAGTGCTAAGAGATGGGACCTTCAAGAGGTGTTTAGATCAGGAAGGTTCTGCCCTCAAGAATGGATTAACACTATTATCATGGGAGTGGGGTCCTAATGACAGGATGACGTTCTGGCCCTATCCTCTCTGGCTCACATGCTCATTTGTCCTTCTGCCATGTTATTATGCAGTAAGAACACCCTCACCAGACACCAGTGCCATGCTCTTGGACTTTCCAGTCTCTAGAACTGTGAGCCAAATAAACTTAATTACACAGTCTGCAGTATTGTGCTATAGCAACAGAAAATGGGCTAAGACACCACCTGTATTTGTTTTATTCAAAAGCAATGGCATATCCATTCAGGCAGCCCCTCAGACATGCCAACCTAGAAAGAGCTCTACCCCGCAACACTGTCACTGGTATAGACATGCCTACTGCTATATAGGAGTTTCAGTCATTTGGCAATTATTTCCTAAGTGCCTACTCTGTGCAGACACTATTTTACAGGGATCAGAGAGTTCAGCCATTTGTTTCACTGAAAACTTTCTTTTTTCTTTAAAACTCAAAGATTAGGTGACCACCTGACTACAGAGAGACTAAAACTAATTTAGAAAGAGAAGGCTCAAACGGGCCATGACAACATGCACAGAAAAAAGTGAAGCACTTAAAAAGCATTAACTTACTTGGAGAGAATACATGCTAATATTTACACAACTTAAAATTTTAAATGGCTTTCATGCTATTTTATTTGCATTTTATAATCTCACGAGGCTCTTAGATTAAGAACACACAGTATCACTTCATACACTGGGAAAACTGAAGTCAAGAAAGGTTAAGTGATTTGCTCTGTCAAACTGACAGAAAGCAGCAGAGTCGGGACACTCCGAGTTGAATTCCAAGAGATGCCTGGGACTATCTCTCAGGGCTTCAAAACAATGTTAATATCTGAACATTAACCAGAAAAGTATGACCTAAAAGAAGAGTACCAAAGAAAACTAAAGAGCTATACAGCAGAGAAACCAACAAGATATTCTAATGTATTTTTTCCTTACTGCTCTGCTCACATTAAAGAAAATCAGGCTGAAGATCAAAGAAAAACATTCCCACTGTCAGGCTGATGCACTTCACTAATCAATTCTGAACTGCCACAGAGACAGTTAGTTCCTGCCAAGGAAAATGTAGCAATTTTGCTCAGTGGATTATTATAGCACCAAGTAAGTGACTGTTATATGGTCAAAAGTAAAGTAAACATAAGCTACTTTCCTTCGGCTCCTATAACAACTTGTACTCTGAAACTGCCTGCTTGTCTGAATGTGCATTACTGGCCACAACAGAGGCCTGGAACCAGAAGCATTCAAAACAGCAATGCCTTAACGATTTTATTGCTCTCTGGAGATTCGTTGTAAAATCAGGTTCTGGGAAAGCTACTTTCCTACAGAAGGTTCACTTTCACACCATAATACAATGTCTTTTTTGTATCTCTAATGTGACAAATATCCAGCAGGCCTCAATTCAGGTTATTTCTCAAAAGTCAATCAGGGCCAAACTGCATTAGCCAATTGTATGGTGAGTTAACTTGTCCCAGAGGCAAAGCATTTAACCCTGGTAAGGGAGAATAATCCAACTGTAATATATGAACTCTCTTATGGTACCATGAGCTGAAAAGAATACAAATAAGAGGGAGCATACCTCCCTCTTATCTATATCTCCTATGCTGCCTAAAACAGGTTTCTCCACCCTAGTAGGACATCAACATTTAGTCAAATAAAGTGAAATAATTACAATACTGTATATACTTTTGACAGTTTTGTTTTGCAAGCTCCTAGGAAGTTTCTGCCTCCCGTCTCCCACATCTCTCCCATTCAAGCTTAACAAGCTTAACCTTCTGCAGTGGACTGAATCTACAGAGGGGAATGGCTGGTTATCTGTAATCAGATTCTGCACACACTAGCACTCTTGTGACAAACTCACAAGATATGCCACATCACAGGCTATCAGAGCTGAATCCATCCTTCACAGATGAAGACACTGAGGCCCAAAGATCACACAACTCAGAACTGGCAGAGCCAGGACTCAAATCTTCTTGCTCAAAGTACATTCTTTTTTCCATATATTCCACTGCCCAGTTTTCCAGAACCAAAATATCAGTGGTACAAATCATAAGATAAACAGGTTCCAAATAGACAGTTCTCATAGAAGTGATTAATTCACTACTCTTTCAACTAAGACAGACAACACTGCCAAATTAACTGAACAATGTCCTACAAAGGCTACGTACTTTTAGGATGTGGACTGCTATTAAGTGACTTTCTCAAACTGCAAACTTCATTCTTCTCTCAGCTAGAGACTTACACTCATATTACTTAATCTGCTTCCAAAAGAAAGACTGAAAGAAATTATTTTGAAAAGTGCTTCAAAGAGTTGTCTTCAAAATCACAAAATGTTACTGTTTGAAGGAACCTTAGAGAACACCTTGTCCAACCCCATTTCAATGATGAAGAAACTGAGGCACAAAGACTAATATCAAAATGTGCCTTCCCCAGGGTCAAACTAAAGGCAAAGAGAATCAAAGTTCTTGTTCAATACTCTTTCCATTAAACCAGTGGGATACATCAACATCACCCAAGGATTACGTTTCAGAATATGCCACTCAGAAGTTCATTCGGTACAGGAGAGAGCCCCGAAATGTGTATTTTGTAAAACCTCCCCCAGGTGATTCTGACAGGCATCTCTGGTTAAGAATCTCTTCTCTTCCCATCCTTTTCTTTTACAAAAGAATTACCCAATAGCTGACTTAACATACTACTGAGACCTAGACACCAAACTTAGTGGCTTCCCAGCATTCAGACAGGGGGAAAAAGGTATCCACCAAGCTTTCCTGAGAAGCATTAAAGTCAGGGCCCAGTCATGTCAATACACTAGAAATCAACTAATTGTTCTTGGTTAATATTTATTCTTTGGCCAGACATTAATAAAAATCAAAATCTTCCACCCTGCAATCCTGCAAAGAAAAAAGTATTTGTTTTCCTCTTCCTTCCTTCACCTTTAATATAACTGCACCCAATACTTTTTCCAGCAGAACCAGAAATCTGAGCTTTAAAGCAGGAATGGGCTGTTGAGGAAAAGAAAAACTGGTTTTATCCAGTTCACCCACTGCCTTAGAGTCTTAAAATCAAAGGGTACTCTAAGGACTGAGACTCCGGTTAGGGAGTGAAGTTAAAATACAGAGAGACCGAAAAGGTTAGTGTATTTATTCTTACTTCATTTCTGCCCTAAAAACAGAAAACAAAGCTAATTGAATCTGATTCTCTTTCATATCACATTCTGCAGAACTTCAAAGTGCAAAGTAAAAAGGTAAGAAAACACTATTGTCCTCGGAGCCTCAAAAGGCACTAAAGTTTATCATCAAAACCAGATCACAATCCCAAGGGAAAAGTCCCCTGGGTCATTAAAGAAGAAGTAAGAATTGAGCAACAAGACCAAACAGACATTCCAAGTAGCCAGTAGTGACTATAATACAGAGTTGTTTGAAGAGATTGAATCATCATTTCTTAGAAGATAAAGAGCAAACCATATACTTCACCCAAAATGCCACTATGTGAGTCGAGCAATCTACATCTTAAGAAGTTCACTTCAAAAGCTTAACACTGTACATTTTCCCTTCCAGCCACGCCTTGTCAAGAGTCAGATATGTATGCTTAGTACTATTCCACAGCAGTACGAAGTCTAACTGCTCTAGACTTAGCACTGGAGTATTCAGGCAAAGCACCTTTCCATCCCTGAGGTGCAAAACAATCCTGGCCACAAAAATGAGACATACATGAAATGTTCCCAAATCAGGAGGAGTGCATTCACAGAAGAATCAAAGCTTCTAAGCTCATAAAAGATGACAGCCCTCAGCATTGCTAAATGGTCATTTTATTTATACTTGTGGTCAGGACAAGGCATCATATAAAGACAGGTGCTGATTCCGTCATGTAACAATTCTGAGCACCTCGTTTCTGAAATACATCAAAAGAAAGTAGGAGGGGGAGCTTAAAATAGAAGAGAAAGGTAAAACACACAAACCTAAGTCTAATAAGCAGAGGAACATGCTGAGGGATAGAGGTAAAAGAGCAATTACAGGTTTTGGAGGTAAGAGAAGAAAACTTCTATGCAAATTTGTACATGGTATGTTGCTAAATTTGCTATGAACTTCCAGAGTCTCTGATAATAACTAGCTAAATAACTTACTGTGCACATGCACAAAGGTATTTCAAAGTATAAATGAAGATCATCATCCTTTGAAGACTAGAAATAAGAATTTCTTGAATAAGATCTAGTCAAATAATTCCACATTCTTCACACAGAAAGGAGAAGTCTTGACTTCTCTAAGCACATCACAATTGGAGAAGAAGTTATCTGAGCTTCTCCCTTCTCATACTTATCTCACTATGATAATAGGATTATCTATCGTTGTCATGGAGTTAAGACACCTAGACTTTTCAAATTTATAACCATTTGTAGAAATTCTTTCCCTACGAAAGTCACACTGCTATAAGAGATGAGAAATACATGCTGAGAAGTATAACCTGCCAAAAGAAAAGAACCCAAACTCTGTAAAATAATTTAAAGAGGTTTATCCTGAGCAGAATATATGCAACCATAGCCCAGAGAGCCATGCCCAAAAAGTCTTGATCAAGTGGTCTTGCCGTGGTTTGGTTTTATACATTTTAGGGAGACAGAAATTATGCATAAGTAGGCATCCACTGGTTTGGCCCCAAAAGGCAGAACACTCAAAGCGGGGGATTACGGGTTATAGGTAGGTCAAAGATTCTTTGATTTGTAATTGGTTAAAGAAATGAAGCTTTGTCTACAGGCTTGGAATGTTTTAAGTTAAGGAAGTCTGTTAATCAGAGACAAGCCACTGGATATATACCGCACATATTCCAAGACTTAAATGATCTGTTAAGTAAATTGATGACCTGCAGGTATGGCTTAACCTTTGTCTTACATGGCCTTAGGCTTATTAATGACTTTGTGTCTTACTGTTACAAAAAATAACTCCAAAAGGAATAGGGCATACTTGGGCATGTTTGACCTCGCTTCTCATGGCTGGCAACTTGGCTTAACTAAATTGCAAAAGCTACTTCTCTGGAGATTTCTCACATAAAGAATAAAACAGGGACCAGTTTATGCCTGGGTCCCCAACTGACCCTTAACCTACATAAACACCCTTTGGAAAGTCTACCTTCAAAATCACCACAGAGCTGCTTTTAAAAATTGAAGTAAACAGTTGAGCGAATTTAATTTAAAATTAATAATTAGAAGAGTTTCAGCCTTTTTGATAATATGTTTAAAGTGCAGAGGGAAATGTGCTTACAATGGAAAATTATACATTATCTAGGACACCCCTCCAGGTTACCTGATTCTGATTATAAGGAAGCTGTTTATATATCTAAAAGTAGATAGCAATGAGCAATGCAAACTAATCTTCATCTATAACTATGCAAATTCTGTGAGGTCCGGTAAAGGTTGAACTGACTTTCCTCTCCCTAGGAAAAAAAAAATGTTTTGCTTCCACTTGTACATTAATTTCAATATTCCTGATCTATACACGTGTCTGTTCTTTGGACTTCACCTTTGAACCAGTTATAATAGCTGCCTGGTTTCCTCATTATGATCTTTTTTTTTTTTTTTTTTTGAGACAGAGTCTCGCTTTGTTGCCCAGGCTAGAGTGAACGCCGTGGCGTCAGCCTAGCTCACAGTAACCTCAGACTCCTGAGCTCAAGCGATCCTTCTGCCTCAGCCTCCCGAGTAGCTGGGACTACAGGCATGCACCACCATGCCTGGCTAATTTTTTCCATATACATTAGTTGACCAATTAATTTCTATTTATAGTAGACACGGGGTCTCACTCTTGCTCAGGCTGGTTTTGAACTCCTGACCTCGAGCAATCCGCCCGTGCTAGGATTACAGGCGTGAGCCACCGCGCCCGGCCCCTTATGATCTTTAATGTGTGTTCGTTTTATATCTGTACAAGAGTCAGGATTTTATTTTGTTAAAATTACCTTTTAACAAAAGCTAGAGATCTTCGCAGTTCCCCAAACTCCCCCCAACCCCCAAAATGGGTGCAAACATAAAGTTTAGTAAATAATTACAAAGAGTTGAAGAGTTCAAGACATCTTCAAAGCCAGTCACTGGGGTCCATATTGCCTAGTTAATAACCTCTGCTCTACAATGAATCATAGAAGTGGTCTTAGCATTGACAAAGGGTCCCATTATATGTGAAGTAAACCCAAGATCCCTATGTCTCCTGTAGGTGAGAACAAAAGAGACACTATTGGATATATCCATTACTTAAGATTCTGTAGGAAAGGCCCTATAACTGCAATAAAAAGTGCAGTTCTGATCCATGCTACAACAGAGATGAACCTTGAAAACATTATGATAAGTGAAAAAAGTCAATCATGAAAGACCATGTATTGTATGATTTCATTTACTATCCTAAACAAATCTACAGAGAGAAGACTGAGAGTTGTCTAGAACTAAAGACTGGAGGGAAATAAGGAAGTGACTGCTGAGCACTGTGTTTCTTTGGAAAATGTTCTAAAATTGATTGTGGTGATGGCTGCACAATTCTTAACATACAAAAAAACAATGTGTTATACACTTAAAAATGCATCATGACCCAGCAATTCCATTTGTGTTCACCAAATGTTTTCTCAGCTAAGGCCAATCACCTAAGATTCTTTGGATTTACAGGCTTAAAAAAAAAAAAGGCCTTCTGAAAAAGCTTCTAGCTTCTAAATGGGCCAAAGATAGCAGCAACTTCAATTCCAGAATTGGAGAGTAAAGCTCTGGACTCCAAATGAAGGCAACCATAAATATCTAAGAATAACCTGTCTAAAGGTATATCTTTAAAGAATTTATAAACAGAATTACTAACGGTAAATGATGAAACTCTTAAAAATCACTATTTTTCTTTGGCAATTCCTAAGTATATACTACAGCAACTACCCAGATATCAAAAAAGACCATCACCTCTGAGAATTCCCATAAACTGACACATCATCACTATTCCTGTGGTCTGAGAGTCATGTTAATGTGTCTACAGAAAGGGAGCTGTGGTGTTCTAGAAAGTCTAGACTGGTAATCAAAAGCTTCGACTCTAATTTCAGCTTTCACTTAGAAGCTGTGTGACCTCTGGCACTTCAGTGAACCTCTATGCAACTGGATTTTGCTCATTTGCAAAAATATTATAGATGCCATTCTTATACTTCAACAAAAAGTTTCTCAGGGAAAAAAGATAACACTATCCACTCGCAGGGTTGTTGTGAATATTAAATGAAATAAAGTAATAGAAAATTAATTCAGATAATGAACATTTAGTGAATTTGAATTCTGTGAAGATAAACATGTTTTTCTTTCCTCTTGACTAAATAGCAAGGAAGAGCAACCTTCCCAGAGTCCAAGCAAAGTCACAAAGGAGATGAGAGAGGCTATAAGTTGTTTGATTTCCGTGCCTATGTTGTATTTTCTTACAGAGAGTAGAAATAAAATACATCTTGTAATGAGCTGCTCCTCAGTTTTGTAAGAAAGATGTTAAGTCAACTCTTAACCTTCAACAATCTACTAAATCAATCAGAAGATTGCAGTACCCTCTTACCTACCTACAGAACAGGATTAAATCAGTTACCTACTGTGTTTACAGATCATAAACTTGTATATTTTCAGTCCTCCAAATAGACTGCTGTTGACTGCTATGGTGATGACTCTTAGGAAGGCATTTGAAAATGATTTCAGAAAGGGCTGTTACATAGTCCTAGGCTTTCTTCTACCCTGGCTCAATAGCCAGACAAGAAGCAGGCCTACCATGGAATTCTCATATTTGCCCTAAATCCCTTTCTAATAGAGTTTGAAAACAGAATTTTCTATTTGCCATAACTGTCTCAAAGACTCTGTGCCATTAAGACTGGAATTCAATACAGGATTGATCTATTCCTTTTTAGACCCACCTGCCAAAATGCAGTTCAAAAGAATGAACTTAAATCCTCCAGAGAAAGCCTCCAGAGAACATAGTCTCCCAAATACTGAGCCTAAAGTGTAATATATAACAACAGCTACTTGGATTCTGAAGAGTTACAGAGGATTATGATTTTAGCCTCAGAATTAACTTATAAATATTGTTTTATAACTAAATTCTGCATTTAACAGGGCCCTTTTAATACTCAAAAAGAACAAAACTTTGTTTCCATCAAATGTTTATCAATATTTATAGACTAGAGAGAAACAAGAATGCAGTAAGCTATACCCTCTGAAGAAATAACAGAAAAGGAAACACATTCACATTTTTAAAGTGCCTACACAGCTTCAGGAAAGAGATCTCAGTGCTCTTGCCAATGTATAGTGTGCATATAAAAGAAATTTAATATTTGCTGCCCAAAGCTAAATCCACAAGTTATCTATTATGAAAACCCAATAGGAGTATAAATTGGTACAACCACTTTGGAAACCTGTTTGACAGTACACATTATGACACAGCAATTGTATTTATGTTTTGTCTTTTGTTTTTAGATACGGGGTCTTGCTAAGTTACCCAGGCTGGATTCAAATTCCTGGACTCAAATGATCCTCCTGCCTTACACCAGATTTATTTATGTTTTATGTTTACCAAAAGGTATGTTCAAGAATGTAGCTATGTCACATAATAGCCAAAAAACTAGAAACATAAATGTTCACCAACTATAGAACAAATCAATTGAAATATATTTAAACATTGTATTATACTACTACACAGCAAAAAGAAAAAAGCTACTGCTACATAAAAGCATGGCTGAATCTCACAGACACAATGTTAAGCAAAAACGCCACTCACAAAAGAAATATACTGTATGTTTCCATTTATGTAGTTTAAAATCAAAACAAATCTATGGTGAAAAGAATGATTACCTTTGGCATGTATCCACTGGGAAGGAACATGAGAAGCTTGCTGGAATGCTGGAAATTTCTTATATCTTGATCTAGGTAGTGAGCACAGTGTACCCATATACAAATATTTATTGACCTGTATAATTAAGATTTGTGGCTTTTACTGTATGCAAATTGTACCTCTAAAAGGAAAGCCCTATGGTATTTTTTATTCAAAAGTGATTTATTACAAAAAGTGATTTATTCACTTCATTGTAGAACAGAACAAATCACTGATGTATAAATGACTATGCCAGAATAATGGACTAGGAGGACTGTTCTGCAGTTTCTGCCTATACAACAGTCAATTCATTCATCAAACATTTGTAGTTTGCTTATTTAATGACAAAAAGTTAAAGTAGCTATATTATATTAAGTTAAACAGCATTAGATAAAAAGCTCAACTTACTGAATAAGATGTAACAATTTTTTTGGTTGGTTTTATTGGTTGTTTTTTTTTTTTTTGAGACAGAGTTTCACTCTATGGGGGGGGGGCCTAGAGTGCCAAGATGTAACAATTTTAAATATGTATGCACCTAGTAACAAAATCTCAGCAAATATACAGCACAATCTAACAGAACAAGGAGAAAAAGCTAAAAAATTGATAAGGCATATGACTTGAAGAGGCAGCCACAAAACAGGATGGTAATGGTCATTAAACATTTAAAAAGAGTATTTAACCTCATTAGTAATCAGAGAGAATGTACATGGAAATCACAATTAGATTTACCCACCTAAATTGGCAGATTGGCAAAATATAAAAAGCCTTATAAATATCATATCTGTCAAGTTGGGTAGAAATAAGAACTCTCATATACGTTGACTATAGCGTAAATTGTACAGGCCTCTTTAGAAAAGTTTGGCAGTGTCTGGTGAAGGTAGGGATGGACATATGCCCTTTACAATCCAGAAATTCTACTCCTAGGTATAAATCCCAGAAAAACTCTTACACCTGTGATCACTTGTTATATACAAGAAATTTTGTAATGCTAATGTTCAAAAAAGCCCTGACTTGGAAACAACCCAAATGTCTCTTATAAGTAAAATGGATAAATAAATTGCAGTTTAGTAATGCAATGAACTACCACACAGCAATCAAAATGAAAGAACTAAACTACGTGCAACAAGGACGAATCTCACAAATACTGAGAAACAAAGGAAAAATCACAAAAATACATATAAATCCATTTAACATCAACTTAAAAAACTAAACTAAACTTAGGGATGCATACGCAGGTGGTAACATTATTGAAAAAAAAGGTAAAAACAGTAAAGAAATAACTATTCTAAAAATCAGGACAGTGTTTATCCCCAGAGGGGAGGGAAGGGGATTATCTGTAACAGGATAGGATATATGGGTTTGGGGGTAAATGTTCTATTTCCTAACCTGCTATGGTTGTTTGTATTATTATGATCCTTTAAAATGCAGAAATGTGCTTTATATACTCTTCTGTATATATAATAAATTCCAAAAGCATTTTAATTAAAAAGGAGGGCAAGCCCTTTTTCTTCTCTTCCCTCTTCCTGCTGAATGAAACATGAACCTGATAGGTGGTCAGGAACTGCCTACTCCACATTTCTCTTAAAGAAATATGGATAGATGTGGTGGCTTACACTTGTGATCTAATCCTAGCACTTTGGAAAGCCAAGACAGGAGAACTGCTTGAGGCCAGGAGTTTGAGACCAGCCTAGGCGATGGGGTGAGACCCTGTCTCAAAAAAAGCAAAAAAACAAAGAAAGAAATACATTTATATCTTTTAAAAATCTCTATGACTTTAGTTTTTCCATTACATACAGTCAAACCTAATTCTAACTGATCCATTCATGGATTTGGACAAATGAAACACTTCCTAAAAATTCAAGTGGTCCAACAGTGGAAAGAACTCCCTGAGAGAGTATTCAGCATGCACTCCTGACAGGGCATTGTGGCAGGGATTCCTACGCAGAAGAAAGCTAGACTACAGGGCTTCTAAATGCCCTTCAAGCAATTAAGATTCTAAGGCTACTACTGGCACAAAGCAGCTCTGGGCCTGCCAAAGCTACAGCAACTCTTTGCCTATAAATCTATCCTTCTGTTATTGTATCAGTGAGAACATTCCTTTTCTATAACAATCAATAACCTATCCATTTTCAAGATTCTGCTTGAATGCTCTCTTCACTTGTGCCTTTTAAAACTAACTTGACCTCAACTTTGACATGCTGGGTATTCTCCCTTTCTTCTCCAGATCCTCTATCCAGCCTTCCCCAACTCTGCAATGTGCCTCAGGAGGCTGCTCTCTATGAATTAAATCAACCACACTTCCTTAACTTCCCTTCTCCAGTTAGGCTGGAGCAAGGGAAGGCTCCAGCAGGAGATGAGAGGTATTCATTCCCTTTGATTCCCTTCCTGTTGGCCACTGGTAGGCAGTGACTACATTCCTACAGGGTACCCCCTGCTTCAGCAGAACTCTCTCAGCATTCCAGAAACTCCCACCACTGCCCTCTCAGGCCTAAGAGTAATAATAACTTCCCTGTGGCCAGCCCTGAGATGTTTCACCATCCTGTTGGTTTTCCTTAGCCCTGCTCAGCCTTTGTAAATAGGCCCTAGATCTCCTCAATTGCATTGCTGAAGTGTGCCAGGAAATGACTGACATATCCAGCAAATTACTTTCGGCCTTCACTATTCCATCCTCCCAGATGGCTTCCCTCACCTCACCACATGGTAATTGGATTCCGTATATTTACACATACAGAATGACTCACTACAAATCAATTCTCTATGGAAAATTCTTAAGCCCTGGCTGATTCTCAATTCTGCCACCAATGTGTACAAACTGTATGTAATATTAGATTGGGCAAAACTTAATTAAGAAGGTAAATGTTACTAAAAGTTCCTGACACAGACTGCAAAACTAAGCCAAATACTGGGATTTAGATTTTATCTATTAATAACTCCCCTTTTCATTAGATCAAAGGCTAGAGAAATTATTTTATCATTTATAAGATTGGGAGAATGCCAAATACAGTGCTCATCCTATAATGGTCACTCAAATGTAAACAAAATTTTAAATGTCCTATCTCTCAGTCCCAATGAATTTTCCCTTTCTTCTAGCTAATCCTACAAACAAGACAAAAGTTGAAATAATAGAAATGAGCTTTTAATGTCAGTATTTCAGTTTATTGAGAAAGATTCCAGAGTCAAAGACAAAGCTCAAAGATCTGAAAAGATTAGATTTTTGAACCCAAAAAACAAAACTGAGAAAGGCCTGCTGCTTTCAAAACATGAAAAGAGGACCATAGAAATACTACAAAGCAAAGCATTTCTTAAGAATTTTGCTCTGCAGCAGAAGGGCATGCTGTCTACTCCCTAACATATTCCAGAGCAGCAGGGCTTGATCCCTGGGCAAAATAACCCCAAGTAACACTGCAAGAGAACCATTAAACTGCAAGGAATGACTCATTCCCCCACCCATATGAAAGCACAGACTACACAGATACCCAATTATCTACATTAAAGAACTTTAGACCAGGGTTTCTCAACCTCAGCACTACTGATGTTCTAGGCCACATAACTTTTATTTGGGGAGGACTATGTGCATCACAGGATGTTAGCTGGATACCAGCAGCACTCCTCAGGTGTGACAACTAAAAATGTCTCTAGCCATTGCCTAATATCCCTGTGGGGCAAAATCACCCCTGATTGAGAAACACTGCCCTAGATAAACAAGTATCACTCAAACCCCACTCAGCACTACTAGCCTATATATGCTAACTTTGATTCATCTATGAATACCAGTTAATTTATCCATCATCTTTGGATGGGAAAAGAGAAAAGACACCTAGGGGGTAGACTTGGCTTTATAAAGCACCTTTTCCTTAAAAACTACAAGTATTTGGCAACTTATAAAGTGATCCCACGCCCTGGCACTGAGGAAGACAACATGGATAAAATGAATGGTTGCCACAGTGGAGAAGGCTGGCTACAAAATCCTTGGACTTGAATTCCCTCTGAAAGCATCTCAACTCTCAGTAGATGAACACATGTACTCATTTTATTCTCTGTGAGACCTAAGTGGAAAGTATTACAGTCCATGACATGTCAGATAGAGCAAAGGGGAAAAAGGCCAGCTAAATACCCTAACCAAATGAGGACAAAATTAAGAGCAGGAATGCACTGAGGGCTGACAGCCCAAGCTCCTCAGTCTGGATTTGAAATTTGTTATAAAAAGACTCCAGGTGATCTTCAAGTTTTCCCTCATGGCACACAGGTGGTTTTCAACTCTATGATCCAATGCTGCCTTCTTGTTACAAATATCTTGTAATGCCCTTTTACTATGCCAAAGTGAAATTAAAACATTATCACATTATACCTATAGACAAATTTTTCTTAATTTCAATGTAATTCCCTAAATGTAATGTAAGGGAAAATAAGAACATTTTATAATAAAACATGTACTTTCAGACAAGGCTATACTAGAAGACAAACGATTTCTCTCCCTCACTTTCCAAATGCACCTTAAGTGAGGGGCTACCCTACCCCTCTTGCTCCATACGAACCCTGTCTCATCAATTGCAATGGTCAGCAACCTCTGTCCCTTGCCAGAGGCAGTGTCACAAAGCAGGTAAGAGGGAGGGCTCCACCGCTTAATTGTTGGGGTTACCCTCTATAAGTCTAGTTTTTTATGTATAAAAGGAAGATACTAACATATTTTCCAAAGAGTTTTTGTGACAACTGAGTATGTAGAGTATCTATTCCTACACCTAACATGTAAAATACACTCAATGTTAGCTACCAGAGTTAAATTATTATTCCTGAGTCTACCCTGCATTATTTCCTAGCTTTTGTTCATCTTACTCCACTAGCAGAAAGGAGGCGTGACTGGATAATCATGTATCAGAAACATTTTTAAAAACATGTGTACAACATAAGAAGTTGCAGCATATGATTTCTAAGATTATTTCTGATTCTGACTCTATGAGATGTTACACTGCACCGAGATTATTTTTTCTTTCCCTTGGGTTTGTTCTTCTCAGTAGGAAGACCAAGAACTCCTCTTACACACCACATAAAACAGTTACAGAAACACCTTGAACTCAGATCATGATGGTTTGGTGTCCCATTGAAAACCCAGCCCTGGTCACTGGTTCTTTACCATTTAACCCCAAATAGCACATTACAGTCAAGAAAGGGATGACAACTTTTCTAGTGAAAGCACTTCATGTAACATGTAATGTCATCTTCAGAAATAATTGCCGAGGGCCACTTATATCTATGTGAATTAATTCCTTACAGCAACAGGCAAAGTAACACTCCTAAATATTCTAGATTATCAAGTGAGAAGTGAAAGGTAGTAGCAACAGCTAGAGAAATACCTCAAAACCAAACTGATTTCAAAGTTTATATTCTGAATAAAAGTAATCACTGCTCAGACTATTCAAGTAAACCCATGAGCCCAAGAATAAGCACATCTCTGTGCATGAAGAAAAATCCAACTCACATATAAGAATCTATAATTTACATAAACAAACTGAGCTGTAAGAGGAAAAACAGAAACTTCCAATTGTTGTAAGTCATTCTGCATTAACCCTCCAAGATACTAGGAATAGTTACCTCTGGGTGATAGAATTATTGGAGCGGGGTTGGGGAATTTGTTTCTTTTGTTTATTCATAGTCTCCAATGTTTCTAACATAGTGCTCTTGTAATAATAATTTAAAATTATATAAGGCTATTTAGCCACTGGAAATCCATCAAATTTGAGGCAAGAAACTATTTTAAGTAAACTTTTCATTGGGATCTGTGGATAAACCAAGTATTTACCTATGTTTCTCACATACAACCTAAAATCATTCTTGTTGCCCACCTCAAATCAGAATGGATTACAACTTAGTTTTCCTCTCCTTTATTCCTCCTGCAGACTTGACAGGTTTTGCCACTATAAGAAGTCAGCACCAAGCATGAGAAAATATCACTATCAATTTTTGCCAATTTCCCAGTGACAACAGCAAAGTCTCTGGGATAGTAAGATAAGGATAGAGAAAGGAATTGTTTTTTAATCACTGATGTTTGCACAAAGATATATCAGACTCACAGAAGTAACTTATTAAACAAAAACTAAATGCAAACACTTCTTCCATATTGCTATTTGAAAGCTACAGGTTCTCCACAATTCTCACACTAAAGAGCCAATACAGAATCACAAATGTCTGGAGAATAAAATGTCATTTTGGTCAACATTCATTTGGCAATGCTATTCTCCCTGCTCAGTAAACAAACAGCACAGAAAGAGCTCAGGAGGGGAAGAGAAAACAGCCTCTACCAAAGTAGGCATACTTCTCAGCCCAACAAAAGAACTTAAATTCAAACTAGTTCAATCCAACAAGCATTTGTTAATCATTTACTATATTCAGAGCACCATGATAGGTGTTTACCCATCTCTAAACAAATAAGACATGATATCTGCCTTCCAGGGAATCATACTCTAGTCTGGGAGACCAGCACTTAATAAAGACCCTGATAAAAGATAATAACAGAGGTTTTAACAGTGCTCTGGTAATATGGGAAAGGAGAAATTAAAACCAACTGCAAGAATTTTGAAAAAGAAAGCCAGGCCAGGTGCTCCTGTGTAGTCCTAGCTACTCTAGAGGCAGGGAGTTAAAGGCTGCAGTGTGCTATGATGACTACACTGCACTCAGAGTGAGGACAAAAAAAAAAGAATTTTGAAAAGGTTTCTTCAATAATGTTTAAGTTCTGTATATAGCGTATTCATATATTTAATTCAGTCATTTATTCATCCTGATCCAAAATAAAAGGTGGCAGATATGCAAAGCTACCAAAAGCAAGCATGAGAGGTGAAAGAAATCTACTCGTTCTCATCTTTGGACTAAAAATAAAACTTAGGGGACAAGTGCCATCTCGCCAGGAGGATGTCTGGAAAAGCTCACCAGCGTCAGAAGGTCTGTACTCGGCATCTTCCTCTTCCAGCCGTCCCCTTCGGCGCTCCCCTCTTTCAGTGTCTGTGAAAGGCAACCAGGTTTGTTTACTTCCAGAGCTTCCAACTGTCTCCCGCCCGCCCGCCTCGGCTCGCCAGAGCGGCCGAGTTCTGCTTCTCTGCCTCCTTTGAAGACTCAGATTTCACTCGCAGCTATCTCGCTCAACCCCAACCCAGCGAATCGGAATCCGGCTGCAACGAGGTATCCCTCCCCCGGCCGCTGACACGAATGGAGACCCAGGCTCCCACAAAGCTTTCCACCCCGGGAGACACTGGGGGGAACGCCCCGCCCGCCCGCCCGCCCGCCCGGAGCCGGGTCCGAGCCCCCGGCGCAGCCCGTTCACCCCAACCCGCGCCCAGCCTCCGGCGGACTCCCTCTCGAAGGAGAGCGGCCCGGCTCTCGTCTCCGCCGCTGCCTCCTCAGGACGCCGCCCTCGCGTCGGCAGGACCGGCGAATCCCGCGGACCGCGCCGCTGCGGCCCCGCCGGGCAGGGGGCGCCCAGACCCGCCCCCCGCTCGGCCCGCGCCTCCCTCCGCGCACCCGCGAGCCTCGCGCTCCTCCGGCCTCAGCCCGCGCCCGCCCCAGGCCGCTCCGCCGGCCGCATCGGCTCGCCCCGACCCCCGCGCCCTCCTCGCCCCCGGGCGCCGACCC
The DNA here is from genome assembly GCA_008750895.1 of Mirza zaza. NCBI lineage: Eukaryota > Metazoa > Chordata > Mammalia > Primates > Cheirogaleidae > Mirza > Mirza zaza. The sequence goes on along the minus strand of VSMD01110474.1, from coordinate 55,644 downwards.
CGACCCTCCCGGGCCCCGACCCTTCTTCTCCTCCGCTCCCCAGCTCCGACCCTGCCCGCTCCTCCGGAGCCCGCCGCGGCCCTTCCACCTCCTCACGCCGGAACCAGCTCCCCGCTCCTTCCCTCAGACACTCGGCCTCGCCGGCCCGGCTCCACCTCCCGCGCCCCTTCCTCCGCGCGCGACCGACTCGCCGGCCGCAGGGCTCGGGCTCCTCCGGCCGCCGCCGCCGAGATTGGAGGCCCCGCCGCCGGCGGCCCCGCCCCTCCCGGAAATGGCTCCCGGCGGCGCCGGCCTGGCTCCCGAACCCCGGCGTGCGCGGCCCCGCTGCCGCCGGCCGCGCGCACGGCCCGACCGAGCCCCACGGCGCGTGCGCGCCGCCTACTGGCCGGGCCGGGGGCGGCACCCAGGCCCCCTTGTAAGTGTCCCATCCTGCCCGGTGTTGGGCCGCTGTCCGCGCTACGTCGCCAGCCTCTCTTTCAGGTCACGTTTTGCAAAACCAACTTTCTGGTCACATTTGGTCACTTGGAGCCCCTGAGAGAGTCGGCCTGCAGATCGCTGTACAAACCACAGAGATGGGTCTCCAGAGGCGGGATTTGAGATTTTATTGGGTGACCCTTAAAACTCACTTGCCCCTTGGCTCTTTCCTGGGTGGGAAACTTGATTTCTCCGTCGAGGCCCGTGGAGCCTGAAGGAAGGGGATATGAAAACTCACTTAATGAAAATACCATCCACATCCTCTCCTCCACACGCCACCCCCAAAACGAGAGCAGAAACTGCAGGTGTCCGGTGACAGTGCTACCCCTACTACTTTATTTTCACGAGCAATGTTGGGAATTCTCTATGATTCAAGTGAAAGGGCCCACCGGGATCTCAAAGGTCACCCTTCATTTCCAGATGAAAACCCTAAATCGCCATATTGTCACAACACTGATTTGGTGGAAGCAGAAGGCAGCGTGATGACTAACTGATCAGTGGCCTACACACAGTATTTTTTCAATATATTTTTTAAGTGACACCCAGATAGAATCTCGAAATCTTTCAAACAAAAGTGACACTAATGAGGGTACCCAATTCTACGCCTTGCAAAATGTCATCATGACACTAGAATTAGGGCATCATCACCACTACCATGGTTATCCTCATCTAGTGCTTTGGGGATGAGATTACTTGTCATCAAGCTGCTCTCCTCTGCACGCTCCATCAGCACTTCCCAATTTCCCAGCCAGGATGGTTAAGGCCCTGAAGGAGTCAAACTCCCTTTGGTCTTCCTCACCTCCCCATCAGAACTCCCAGAGACATCTTTACCATCCGGAGCCCCTGAATCAGGCACTGACATCCCCATATCCTGGCCACCCTCACTGCTGTTCCCTAGCAAACATGCTTTCTCAGTGTTGAAGGGTCAGAAAATGTTCTGGAGCCTCCTGCCAATACCTACTTATCAAGAGTTATTAATACTTCAGGGTTTCAGGCGTGCTCTCCGCATTCCCTATCTCCTTTGATTCTTCAGATCCTAGGAACTGCACATACACACACACCCCTTCTTAGTTGCCACCCCTCCCATCCTTTAATCTAGAATCTGTGCACCCAGATGACTGGAAGGCAGGGTCACATCTGATTCTGCCCAGCACTCTGACACACGCCGCGCATTCTGTTCATTCTTCCCAGATGCACGATCCGATTCAGCCATATCAACTGATCCTTACTGATCCTGCCTGTACCTTTACATACGGGCCCTGTTTCTGTCCTCACTTGCCCAGGTCAGGTGACTCTCATCATCTCCCGACTTGTAAACAAGGGCACTAAGAGCAGAGAAGGTAATGACCCTCCCAAAGACACACAAGCAGGATGGGGTGGAGTTTGGACAGGAAGCCGAGGCTTCTTCGGACTTGGCAGGCAGGATCTCAGATATGCTTGTTGGTTAATTAGAATCTAAGAATGTGAGAGCTAGAGGGGTCTTCGACTATTTGCCAGCTAAAGCCCAGAGAATACACAAGAAAAAACTGAGGCCCAAAGAAGGACGCGACTCCTGCATGTCCCAGCAGAGCCCAGACTAGAACATGGGTCTAGGCTTGCAACTCTGAGTTCATGATGCTGTGGCGTGCGGGTGTGTGTGTGTGAGACAGACAGAGAGAGAGGGACGGAGGGAGGGAGAGAGACTTCAGGCTGCCCTTCTCCCCTACCCCATACTGCCTCTGACCGCAGAACATCAGGAGGTACTCAGCTGGATGGTGGAGACAGCAGAGGGGTTGTGTGAGCCTCCCTAGTCAAAGTGCAGTTTCCTGAGAGCAGCATTGATATCACCTGGGAGCTTGTTAGAAATGCAGGTTCTTGGAGCCCCACTCCAGACCTCCTAAATCAGAATCTACATTTTAACAAGATCCTCAGGTGATATATTAATACATGCACAATAAAGCTCGAGGAGTAATTCCCTACACATCTGTATAAAGAGAAGTCACAATGGTTTCTTTTTTTTTTTGGTGGCAGGGGGTGGCAGCTTTTATAGTTTTCGAGACAGGGTCTCCCTGCATTGCCCAGGCTAGAGTGCAGTAGCCATTCACAGGCATGATCACAGCTCACTGCAGCTTCGAACGCCCGGGTTCAAGCGATTCTCCTGCCTCAGCCTCCTAAGTAGCTGGGACTGCAGGTATGCACTGCCATGCCCAGCCAGAAAGCACAATGTTTTTATTAAGGTTGTGTGTTTCTTTGGGATGGTTTAAGGAAGTTGATGAAGAAAATGGATGCGGGTAGGGGGAGGGAATGAACTAATGCTCCCCATGTTGTCCTTTGTCACCATCATGGCACCTTCCAGGATAACCAAAGATCGATTGGGAGGGGCTGGAAATGGCTATGGGACCCAGCAAGATGCTGAAATTCTTACTGATGACAGGGGAGTTGGGGGTTGGGGTGGGGGTAGTGTGGGGAAAGATGGTCTGGGATTTGTTTTTCCCTCTGTGGCTTCTTTAGTTTAGGCTGGGAGGATCTCTCTGCAGTGCTTGCATCTGTATTTTTAAAACAATTCCTGCCAGCAAATCTGGTTCTGCTGAAAATGGCAGCCATCCATGCCCAAGTTAGTGACACTCTCCTTCCTGCATGAGCACACACTCCCCACTCTAAAAAGCAGGAGCACACTCCCCACACCTCCGCCTCTGTTCTTGTTCCTGACACCCCTTGCTGAGTGTCTTTGGAGGCTCACCTCAGGACAGAGCAGATCTAGGAGGTGTGCAGTCTCCGAGCCCCTCCTGGAAAGGAATGGCCCATAGGAAAGCCCACTGCAGCAAGCCAGCAAACAATTCATGGAGCCCAGAATGCCCAAGGAGGGGCAGGAAACCAGCAAACATCTCCAACAGTAGGCTGGGTTGATCACAACAGAGCTGGCCTCCAGAGGAAGGAGAAGCTAAGGGCCAGCCAGAACGGAACACCCACAGCAGGGAGCAAGTGCTCAGACGTTGCCACACCGGCCTGAGCAGCAAGGGGCAGTGAGTCGCTGAATTGTAATGGCTTGACTGAGCCCCTGGTCTTGCCCAGGTGCATGCCTCAGGTACCAATTCAACCAAAGTCAGCGTGGCCGAGCCCTCAGAGGACCTAGCGCTATTTCCCAAGAAGTCTCCCACTGCTATCCAGACAGCACGATCACTCCTAGCAAAACATCAAAAACAGGGAGCAACTTCTTATCTAAAACAAAATAAATACAAACTTCCTTTGGCAGAAGGAAACCAATGGGAGCCCATGATGATAGAACAGCTTTGAAGGCAGAAAAATAGGCCTTATCCCAGAAAGCACCGCGTGGCCTCTGGCAAGTTGTTTTGACTGTCTGAGCCTGGGCTTTCTTGGTTGTAAAACAAGGGTTAATAACATCTACCTTAGGACTATTGTGGCAATTGCAAGAGATGGACGTGTGTGCCCAACACAAATGGGGCCTGACCCACAGTAGACGCTCAAGAATTATTAGTCTAACCCCCTCCACCCACATCCAGCCTGTGCTCAAATAAGAGTCCAATCTGAGCTCTGTGAGTGGCTAAGCTCAGCCCAGCTGCTCACCTTGTTGTTCTAGGTGGGGGCTTCAGTCCCCATCAGGACTGGACCCTAACAAGTTGATTAGAGCATCTTGCCCTCTCTAATTCAGACTAGGCCTTTGCAAGGCTTGTCTGAGAGCTACAGAGCTACTATTTCCCTGCAGATTTTGTTGCTTGTAGATCAGTAAGTCACAAACCAACCGGATCCAACAGCCCTGTTTATAACAAACATTTTTTTGTAACTCCCTTTTGTTATCCTGAAACCAAATTCTTATGCACCTACCTACACATAGAATTTTTTTTACATAGCAATATAGTGCCATGACTTTATAAATGAAAGTCAAGATAATAAAATTACACATGAAGTTGGTAGATGCGTGAATTTACAACAGGTAAGTTTGCATTTAAGAATAGATAATGTTTAATTGAACAGTGTTGTCACTTTTTCCTTTATGTTTGACATTTTGAAATAAGGGCTAACTTAGATTCATAAGACTACATACAATTATCATGCCTGGGAAGGCTACAGATGCAGACTGGTACAGAGGGGGTGTCCTGGTGACTCAATTACTGTGTGAGCATCATTGCCATGGGTGATGTGATTTTACACAACTGTGGATTAAGAATTGATAAAGTTCCAAACGAAACAAAGGACAACTTACACATGCAACTTTCAACATGGCAGTCATATTCCAGGTAGGGTATATAGTAAAACCATATTTAAAAAAAATAAAAACCCACTTCTTCTTGTATGTAAAGTGAAGTTGAGTTTGTGGCCCATGTAACTGTGAACTGACTTTTCACCTACACGAATATTCTGGCAGGGTGTTCAAAAGATGTCCAGGACTTGGGACAATTCTTCATTGTGAGGGCTGCATCCCATCACTGAATGGCAGAGGGAACCACACCCATCATTGTGTCAACCAAAAGTTTTTTAAATTCCAGGGTGCTCCCTAGGGAGCTGACCTGCCCCGCTGAGAACTGCTCAGTGGAATACACACCAGCACACGCCTCATTTGAATGTCTACAGCTGAGCTTCGTCACTCTAGAAGGGACTTCAGCATCATCCAGGCTGTGCTTCCCATATAGCACTGAATGTCAGCATCTGTGAGGAGCTTTTCAAAATCCACGTGTCGGGGCGTTCTAGCACACCACGTGAATGAGGAGTGGGGCCCAGACACCTGCATTTCGTACACTTCTGGGTGACAGCAGCAAAATTCTATCCATTCTCATCTATTTCTATTTCTAAGCCTTGGTCCTGTAGCTAGTGGAAATTGAACTTAGAATTCCTGACATCCTAGCCCCAGAAGCCCAGAACCAGAAAATAGAGGGAAAGTTATAGGTTCTTGTTCTGGCTTTGGGACTTTGTGTTGTGTGGCTTTGGATGCACTATTTACCCTCTCTGGGGCTCAATTTCCTCATCTCAAAACTGAGTAGAGAGGGGAAGGTGCTCTCCACCTCTGTCAGTCTAGAATTCCCTATGGCCCACTTAGGTTACACTTCCTAGACCTTCTTTTTGGTAATGCCACCTCTCTGTCTCCAAGTTCCCAGGAAGGACCCTCTGCCATGTGGTTATCCAGTTGGGGAGGGAGTTTGTCCCGGTGTTGTTGTGTGTGAGGATGGGCTGTTGCCAGAATGCCCTGGGAGGCCAACCCTCCTCTCTGCCCTCCCCAAGTGTTGACACAGGTGGGACACATGGGACACAACTAAGAGGCCCAGTGTAATATAAGCCCTGGTAAACAGAGGACCAATGGGGCAATTGCAGCCCTTGGCCCAGGGCGGCTCCTTGCCTGGCCCTGTAGAACCAGTTCCCAGGATTGCCCGAGAGGGGCTGGGCTTGGGAATGCTCGGCTGCCCTGTGCCCTTTGACGGCAGGGGAGCCAGGAGAAGTCCATATCCACAAGGGGTTTGAAAAGCCTTTTATGCCTGGAAAAACTGAATGAAAAGAATTTTCTCTTGTGGGTTTTTCAAAATCTGTCTAAGGGCAGAGTTATTCTTTATGCTCAGAGGGCTTGACCTAGGCAGAGGGATCAAAGACAGCTTGAGCTGAGAGCACAGGCTGAGTAGGAGTTAACCAGACAGGGGCAGGAAGAGCATTCTGGCTGAGCAAACCACACGGGCAAAGGGCCAGGGGTAGGGCAGGACGGCCAGTGTGACCAGAGAGATGGGAGTGAGAGGGAGGGCAGGGCAGGGCTGGCATACAGGGCAGCAGCGGCCGGCATGGCAAAGGCACATGCCTTCAGGGGCCCAGCCCAGGCAGACAATGTGGCCGCTATACCCTTTGGGAATGTAGGCCGCGGGTTCATTCATTAAAATATTAAATGCAAGTTAGAATATCCTGGGATGTATCATTGAGCAAAATGCAACTTACATTCCAGTGGAAAGAGCCAGACAAATAAACATAACAAGTAAATAAACTATATGTAAGTAAGAAGGTGCTAGGAGGTGAGGAAAGTTACCCAATTGTACCTTCCTGATCTCCTCTGAGCCCTGAGGGCAGATGCAACATGGAGGTCACTATTCTTAGTTAGCAACAGGAAACAGTAAGCCATCACAATTTCTGGATAAAATGGGACAGAATTTTGTAGGACCGTGTTTTCTGGTTGCAATTTGCATAATTTATCTTGTGACCATGATGTGTAACTTGCTGGATCACCTCTGTTTATTCATTCTATCTTTTTCCCCCAGAGAGAGAGAGAGAGAGAGAGAGAGAGAGAGAGAGAGAGAAATCTCTAGTTGTTTGATGATTGTCAAGAGATCTAAAAGATGATAAAGGGCAATATAACCAAGGAACTCCCAGAACTTTGGACAATTCATTCCATTGTGTCGAAGTTCTTTAAAAGTTGAAATATACCGTATATACCAACAGGTCTGCAAAGGGAAGCGTAGAGCTAGGTGAATATTCACAGAGTGAACGCCATTGCTCAGCACCACCCAGATCAAGAAACAGAACCTCACCAGTTCCACTGTTTTTTAAATAAATGCGACTGAAGCTGGATGCACATGACAAGCCTCCTGTATGGAGACAGTGTTTTGATCTTTATCCAAAGAGCAACAAGCAGCCACGGAGGTCCTGTCGATCGAGGGGCCAACAGTAGCACATTTGTGTTTTAAAACAATACCTCTGCGTAGTACAGCTAGGAGAGGACCCGGATGAACAGACCAGCTACTCAGGCAAAGAATGAAAAAAGTTGGTTCCAGGGCAGAGCAATGGCATGTGCTCAGAAGATGGACCTTCATAAAGCAAGATAACAGATTGAAGCAAGACTTTCAAAGCCTCAGACTACCCTGTGCCTGACCGGCAGGCTTCCACATGTGCCTTAAAGCCAAGAATCCCAGGGGGGAAGTCACACACATGGCTCAGGGCAAACGATCCCATATCTAGTGGGCTAAGCCATTAACTAGTCACAGCAGGATTGGGGTACTGCTCCCTTCACCGCCAGATTCTTTCTGACTTGATAGTTTTCCATAAAATAAGAGTCGGCTGTAGCAGCCACCAATCAAGTGATTGTGTTCACACTGATGCTATTTCAATCTATCCTAAGTGTTATGGGTTGAATCATGTCCCCTAATAATTAATATATTGAAGTGCTAACCCCTAGTACCTCAGACTGTGTCCTTATCTGGAAATGGGTCATTGCAGACGTAATGAGTTAAAATGAAGTAGTATTGGCACAGGGTGGGCCCCTAACCCAATATGGCTGGTGTCCGTATAAAAAAAGAAAAGTTTGGACAGACATGCACAGAAAGAGGACGCCATTAGAAAACAAAGGTAGAGATACAAGGTGATGGTTTCACAAAGTCACGGAACATCAAAGATTGCCTGCAACCACCAGTAGCTAGGGGAGAGACGGGGAACGTGCTTTTCCTCACAGCCCTCGGAAGGAACCAGCCTGCCAACACCTTCCTCTGAGACTTCGAGCCTCTGGAACCTGGAGATAATAAATTTCTGTTGTTCAAGCCACCCAGTTGGTGTCACTTTGTTACAACACCCTAATTAGCAAACTCATACACCTAGATTCTCCAACTAGCCCCAAACCACTGTAGGTTGGCAAAGGAGCAATGGGGAGGGCAGGGTGACAGGACTGTTCTCAGTAGCCTCAGGTCCCTCCTGAGCATGCAAGTGTCAGAGCAGTGGTGGATTTTTTCTCGGAGGCCTCCTGTAGCTACTGCCAGCTGGCTTCCTGGTGGACGAAACAGCCTGAAGCTAGTCCTTGTGGATTTACTTGGGGAGACTGCCACATTCAGTTTGGGGGTGCAAACCAACACCTGTCACTTAGGGCCCGATGCTGCTGAGGAAGCCACTCACTCAGACATATTTCAAATGCCCACTCTTAGCATCCACTATCCATTTAATAAGTACTTCAGATGTTTGAGCCATTTATACTGGCTGCCCCTCCAAACATCTAACACAACATTCCCAGTTACTGCATCATCTTAGAGCCAATTAAACTCATTTCATCTGAATATTCGTATGAATCCCTACAACACACAAATCACACCAGTCCTTCAAAACAAACTGTTTATAGCTAGTAGGCCATGTCCTGACCCCAGCTGTCCCCCTCCAGGGAAGCCTTACAGAGTTTCTAGCTAGAGACAGAAGGCCCTTCGGGATTGCCCAATGTCGTCTCAGGATGCAACCTCACAACCACAAAAACAAGTCAAAACCCAAGGCCTACCGGCAGAGGCTCAATTATAGGACATGCACAAACAAGGACCGGCAGAGGTTACCTGGGCCTCCCACCAGCCCGTGTGGAAAACACTTACCTGGTAAGCCCTTCATGGATGGCAACCATAGCACTAATTGTCTATCAGTGAATGTATTCACCTGTCTATGAAGCTGATCCCGTCTGGAGGAGATAACCTTTAAGGGAAAGGCACCTGAAAGCCCAGTTAACTGAATGCTCTTCTTGAACTTGACCCAGAAGTCCCCTCATGATCAGTCCCCACCTCTCTCCATCTTCATCTCCTCCACTTCCGTCTCACCCTAAGACTTTACAACCCAGCCATACCTACAGTGACCCTACAATTTATCATCCAATCTGGGACACCTTTGAAACTTAGGACATGCTATTGAGTTTTATGGGACAACAGGCAACCTGGAACTTCTGGTTTTCCTACCCATATAGAACTACTTGGAGTTCCCATAACATGGCACGGTTTTTATAGCCCCAGACTTTTGCATATGTGATTCCTTTTTCTTGGAATATCCTCCTCTTCTTGGTCTCCATGGAACAAATTCTGTAGCTCACCCTTCTGTGGAACCTTCCTCAAGACCACTAGATGGGCTGGAATTCTCTTTCTTCTGTGTCTCCAATTCATCCCAATCTGTCTTAATTTCTCTGGCTCCCCACAAGACTAGTAACCACTTGAAGACAGATATTACATCTTTTCCTCTTTGTATTCTCTAGGCCAGCAGTCCCTAACTTTTTGGCACCAGGGACTGGTTTCATGGAAGACAATTTTTCCACAGACTGGGGGTGGGGGGAGGCGGAGCTCAGGCTGCACGTGATGGGGAGCAGCTGTAAATACAGATGAAGCTTTGCTTGCTCCCCGACCCCCCAACATCCTGCTGTGCGGCCCCACCTTCCTAAGTTTCACAAAAGACAATTTTTGCACGTAAGAGAGGCAGGAGGTAGGAGGGGGTGCCGGAGCTCTGGGGCCTGGTCCCTAACAAGCCATGGACTGGGGGTTGGGGACTACAGCTCTAGGCTGTTCCATGTTGTAGACATTCACCAAGTATGTATCTAATCAAAGATTTTGTGATGATACTGGAGAAAGGCAGGTGTGAAAAGTAACTGCAAATGCCTGAAGGGTTGTCATGGCAAAAGTCCAGACTAGGTTTGTTTGGCCACGAAGGATAGAACAAGAATAGTAACCAGAGACCTCAAGGAGATATATTTCAGCACAATATTAAGAAGAACTTTCTTGCCAACAGAACTACACAGAAAATGAACAGGTAGCCTTAGGAAGTAGAGACAGCTTCCTGTCACTAGAGATGTTTAATTGATAAATACTGTCAAATACTCGGTAAGAATGAGGCTAGGACTCAAGCATGCAGTAGGTGAAAGGTCTGAATAAATACCTGAGACTCTGTGACTCCTTATTCATTCCTTCATTCAGTGATTACTGAGTGCCAGGCACTGTACCAAGAGCTTGATGAATTAACACAAACAAAAAAACACACCCATGTAACCACCATGTAGATCAAGGCCCTGTGCTTGGTGATGAACAAGGCAAGTGTGGCCTCTGACCTCTTGGAGCTTGTAGGCTTGCAGAAGGGATACAGGTAATTGTAAGAATTACTGGGTGCTGAGGGAGTGTAAGGGGAGAACTAGGTGTGAGGATCAGAGAAGAGACATTTAAGTTGAAAGGGAATGAATGTAGGAAGCTTGTTTTGCTCCAGGACCTTAGACTTTCTGGAGAGCTCAGGTTTCTTCTCTCTAGTTTGATGCCTGCTCTTCTGTGTGGGTGACCTGAGTGTTTGCTGGCTTATACCAGTCAATACTTGTCAGCTCTAGAGCTGTTAGTTCTGCTCAGATGACAGGGAACCAGGTAACTTTGGTCACCGCAGGGAGACAGGTAAGTGAACCCTGTGGGGTCTTTAACCATACTCCCCTTCTTTCCTCTTCTCTTTCCTGAAAGACCATCAGAAGGCTAATCATGTAGACCTCAGGACATTAAAGGCACAAACAATACCATCCATTGTAGGTGTACCCCAAGAGTCTGGCAGAGACTCAAACTCTCAGAGCAGCCAACCCTCATCAAAGCACCCAATGGTACTGGCCAAAATCTCACCCAAACTCCATGTACAAAGCAGAAAAGACATAGGGGTGAGCCAAGGGGAATGTGGGCACAGGACTTTCTCCTGTGCACTGGTGTGGAATAACATCAGGATAATACAGCAGCCATTCATGAAATGCTTGCTTGATTTTGATAAACAATAACAATAAAAAATAAATACCATGCATCGTGCACTATGCTGGGTGATCATATATGCATCATCTTATGTAATCATCAAACAGCCACGTAAGGTTAGGAGAATTATTATCCTTATTCTACGGATAAGGAAACTGAGGTCAGGAGTTGTCAAAATTTATCTAAGGTCACATAGCTAGAGATTGGCAGGCCTGGGTATCTCTGGAGCCCATGCTCCTGGCCTCTGTTCTTTGGACCCATTCATGGGTTTGGATGAGAGTCCAGCAAAGGAGAGCAAGTTAAAATGAGCTACCCTCTCTGAGCTCCGAAGGGAGGTATGTAAGTCCTCAGCAGAGTAGTGTATAGCAGGAGAGGAATCTAAAATCTGAGTTCACAGCATAATCAAAAGAAAAGCAACAAACTATAAAAAATGTTTATTTTAATTACTCATATTACAAAGGAATAATATCTCTAATATATAAATTCATATATCCATATAAGAAGGGCTGACAAACCAACAGAAAGATGAACAAAGGAAATAACAAAAGTCACAAAAATATATACGAAGAGCATTAAAAATGTGAAAAGATACCCAACCTCATTCATTAAAGAAATTAAAATTAAAGCTATTCTAAGATAGCATTTGACAAACTTTTGAGATATAGCTATTATGACCTTAAACATATATTTTAAAAGAAGGAAACTGAAAGTCAGTGACTTCAGTATCCATCTCAAAAATTATAAAAATAACAGCAAACTAGACCCAAACAATGTAGAAGGAAGAGAGAAGAGAGAAAGAGAGAGAGAGAGAAAGAACAAATTCAATACAATATCAGGAACAAAAAAGAATATCTCACTATAGGTCCTAGAAACACTACAAAGATATGGTCTTTATGCAATAAATTTGAAAATGTAGATGATAAGGGAAAATTCTTAGAAAAATATGATATGTGCCAACACTGAAATGACAGATATTAGATTCATCTGACAAAGAATTTATAGCATGATAAAAAATGCTTCAATGAAGAATTAGAAACACACTTGAAATAACCAAAAAAACAGAAAGCCTAAGCAAATAAATAGAAGAGAAAAAGAACAAAATGGAAATTGTAGAACTGTAAAATACAATAACTGAAGTATTATAAAAAGTCAGTGGATGGGCCTAATAGTACAATGGAGGAGGCCTAGGAAAGAATCAGTGAACTGGGTGATAGAAATTACCCAACCTGAAAAACAGAGAAAGTAGATCAAAATCAAAACAAAACAAAACAAGAAACAGAGCCTCAGGTACCTGTGAGACTATAACAAAAGATCTAACGTTTGTGTCATCAAAGTCCCAGAAGAAGAAGAGGAAGAGAACAGGATTACAACAGTACTTGAAATAATAGTGGGGTGTGTTGTGTGTGTGTGTGTGTGTGTGTGTGTGTGTATCTACCAAGAAGACATAGCAATCCTAAATGTGTACTTACCAAACAACAGTCATAAAATACGTGAAGAAAAAAACTGATAAAACGGAAAAGAGAAATATACAAATCCATAATTATAATTGGAAGCTTCAATACCCCTCTCTCAACAATTGATAGGATGAGACAGAAAAGGATACATAAGAATTCAACACCACCATCAGCCAACAGAATCTAATCGGCATTTATAAAACACCTCATCCAACAATAGCCAAATATACATTCTTTTCAAGTGCCCATGGAGTGTATACCAATGTAGACAATACCCTGAGCTATAAACAAACCTCAATACATTTAAAGAGTTAAAATAATACAGAGTATATTTTCCGACCACAATAGAATCAAACTAGAAGTCAATAAAGATAAGAGGGAAATCTCAAAATATTTGGAAACTAAATAACACACTTCTAAACAATCCATGGTTCAAAGAGACAGTTTCAAGGGAAATTTTAAAAATACATTGAACGGAAAGAAAATGAAGACATAGCATATGCAAATTTGTGGAACACTGCTAATGCAGCACCAGGAAGGAAATACAGAACACTAAATGCATACATTAGAAAAGATGAAAAGTCTCCAATCAATAATCTAAGCACCCACCTCAGAAACCTAGAAAAGGAAGAGCAAAACAGACCCAAAGCAAGCAGAAAAAGAAAATAAGGAAGAGAAATCCACAAAACTGAAAACAGAAAAAATGATAGAAAAAGATCGATAAAACAAATGGTTGCTTCTTTGAAAACATCAATAAAATTGGTAAACCTTCATTCATTAAGACTGACCAAAAAAAAAAAAAGAGAGAGAGAGAGATCACAAATTAACAACATCAAGAATGAAACACAGGATGTCACTGCAGATTCTAGAGACATCAAAAGGATAACAAGGGAATATTACAAAACAACCCTAATTTTTACAATATAGGAATAATGGGCCAATTCTTTGAAAAATAAGAACTACTAAAACTCACTTAATATGAAACAGATCATTTGAATAGTCTCATGACTATTAAGGAAATTGATTTTGTAATTTTAAAACACCACAAAAATAAATCTCTAGGCCCAGGAAGTTTCACCAGAGAAGTCTAACTAATATTTTAAGAAGAATTAACACCAATCTTACACAATCTCTTCCAGAAAATGGAAAAGGAGACAACATTTCCTAATTCATTTTATAAAGCTAGTATTACCCTGACACAAAAACCAGACAAAGACAGTACAATAAGGAAACTACAGATAAATATCCTTCATGATTATAGATGAAATAATCCTTAACAAAATATTTGCAAATGGAATTCAATAATATATTAAAAGAATTGTACACTATGACCAAGTGGGGTTTATTCCAGGGACTCAAGTCTGGTTTAATATTTGAAAGTCAATTGATGTAATCCACCATACTAACAAGCTAAAGAAGAAAAATCACATGGTCATATCAATTTATGCAAAAAAAGCACTTGTCAAAATTCAGCATCCATGCATGACAAAAACTCGCATAAAAAATAGGAATAGGGCCAGGTGCGGTGGCTCACGCCTGTAATCCTAGCACTCTGGGAGGCAGGCGGACAGATGGCTTGAGGTCAGGAGTTTGAAACCAGCCTGAGCAAGAGCGAGAGACCCTGTCTCTACTATAAATAGAAAGAAATTAATTGGCCAACTAATATATATAGAAAAAATTAGCCGGGCATGGTGGTGCATGCCTGTAGTCTCAGCTTCTCGGGAGGCTGAGGCAGGAGGATCACTTGAGCCCAGGAGTTTGAGGTTGCTGTGAGCCATGGCACTCACACTAGCCTGGGCAACAAAGTAAGACTCTGTCTCAAGAAAAAAAAAAAAAAGAATAGAGAGGAACTTTTTTAAATTGATAAAGAACATGCACAAAAGACCTTCAACTAATATTATATTTAATGGTTAAAGACGGAATGCTTACTTCCTAAGATCAGGAACAAGGCAAGGATGTTCACTCTCACCATTCTTATTTAATATAGTATTAGAAGTTCTAGGCAGTGCAATAAGGCAAGAAAAGGAAATAAAAGACATATATATGAGAAAGAAAGAAATAAAACTGATTTACTAATGATGTCATTATCTATGCATAAAATCCCAAGAAATCTACAACATATATCCTAGAACTAATGTGAGTTCAGCAAGGTTGCAGAATACAAAAATAACATACAAAAATTGTGTTTCTATATACTAGCCATGCATATACATGTACATGAACACTAAAGTCAAAAATATAATGCTATTTACGATTGCTCAATAAAACCCTGAAATACTTAGGTAGAAATTGAACAAAACAAGTACAGGGCTTGTATGTTGAAAACTACACAATGCTGTTGAAAGAAATCAAAGATCTAATAAATGGAAAGATATACCATGTTCATGGATTAGAAGACTCAACATGGTGAAGATGTCAATTCTTCCCCCCAAAAAATAGACATTTAACCTCATTCATATGAAAACCTAAGCAAAATTTTTTGTATATATTGATGAAATTATACCAAAATTTATATGGAAAAGCAAAAGAATGAGAATACCCAAGACAATCTTAAAAATCAAAGCTAGAAGTCTTACACCACTAGATATTTAAATGTATTAATATTTAAAGCTATAGTGATTAAGAGAGTATAGTATTGGAGCAATGGTAGACAAACAGCAAGTCCAGAGACAGACTCACACATAGACAGATACTTGAATTTTGATAAAGATAGTACTACAGAGAAGCATGATAAGGACAGTGTTTCACGTAATGGTACTGGGTCAAATGGATATTTGTATGGGGAAGAAATATGAATCTTGACCCCCTATCTCACACCATACATAAAAATCAATTCCATATTGATCATAGATCTCAATGTAAAGGGTAAAACAGTAAATCTTCCAGAAAATAATATAGGAAAGTATCTTCATAACCTCGGGTAGGCAATGATCTCTTAAATAAGACACAAAAGCCAATAACTATTAAGGATAAGATTGATAAAGAGGGCTACATTAAATTAGGAATTCTCTTTATCAAAAGACTACATCTAAAGACAGAAGAGCAAGCCACAGAGGGGGGAATATTTGCAACACATATAACTAAGAATTTCTCTGATCCTTACTTTCCGCCTCTGTAGAGCAAAGGACATTGGTAATATATTTAAAGGGGTTAGCACGATGCCTGGCACATAGGAAGTGTTCCATAAAGGTTTCTATTGCTCCTTGTATAACTGAGCTATGTAGGCAGAGGACTGTGCCTTGAACCATGCCCAGCTGACAAATCTCTCTCCCGTTTTTGACCCTCCACCAAGACAGAAGGCAGAAGGATTTCCTCAGCTCTTCTCTTACAAACCAGGGTTGAAGACATTTCCTGAGGAGCCCCTTCACCCCCCAGCTGCAATCCGCAGGTGGACCCTCGTGATCAGCTCTAAATAGTACAATGGACGCATTGCGAGGCACAGTGGGGAGGGCGAGAGTGGGTTTTCCTCTCAGCTGTGTCAGCTCGCACGGTGGGAAGTCCTCCAAGAGTCCTGAAAGCAGCAGGAGGGGCCTGTCACGAGGGAAGAGAGCCCTCTCTCCTTCCAAACACAGTATCATCTGTCTTCATAGTCAGCAGGACGCCCAGGAGCGCGGAAAAGGGGGTTTTCAGAACGATTTCAAAGAGATCACCTCGTTCCTGCAGGGACAGGCCCAGGAGAAGCCGGAGCTCAGGCAGGGAAGGTTCTGCCTGGTGTGGATGGAGAGGCGTTTGGAGCAGGCCAGGATCAGAGGCCACCCTGCAGTGGCCCCATTCCCCACCCTCAGCTGGGAGGGGCAGAACTTCCGAAGGGCTTGGGTTTGCCTGTAGCTACCCACATTCCTTTTCTTGTTCCCCAGAGGGAAGACATAGTCTAGAAGCCTCAGGGCACCAACATGAAGCCAGAGGTGCTGAGGACAAAGACCCTGGAATAGGCCCACCCCACGGGTTCCATCCAGTCCTTCTGCAGCCTACAGGGCCTGTCTACACCCCCTCCCGGCCTCTGATCTCTTTACAGCCCTAGGAGCCAAGGACTATCCTACTTTGCAGGTGTCCAAGTTGAGCCTCAGGGAGCTAAAGTGAATACCCGAGATCATTCTCAGATGAAGGACTCATCCCGCTACATAATCCTACCTCCGTCAAGTTACCAATAATAACAATTATTATTATCATCCTTTTTGAGTATCTCTTGAGTGCCAGACATATGACCGGGTGCTTCACTTCCACTAGCTTGTTTGTCCTTCAGAATAACCCCAGATGTAGGCAAGGTACCCCATTTTACAGACCCAGAGGAGGCACTAATGGAAAAAGATCATACGTGGTTCATACGTGGTGCCAGGCACTGTTCTAAGTGCTTTAATACGCATTAACTCACTTAATATTCCCAACAATCCTGTGAGAATAAGTGTGAACATCATCTCCATTTCAGAGCGATGGGAACGAAGGCTCAGAGATTTCAGGGAATTGTCCAGGGCCACACAGCTAGGTAGTAGCAGAAAGGGGATCTGAACCAAGGATTCTCACCACTATTTTGTATATGTGGCAGTTACAAAATAGTGACTCGCCCCAGGTGGCACATCTATGGAGTGTCAGAATCTGATTCGAACCCCTGTCCAATTGAAAACCCAGAACCTTCCCACCCAGCCATCCCGCTGAGACCGGGGCTGGAGGGAGCCTCTGGGTCACGTGGGCTGTCTCCTCCTCTCTAAGACATAACCCCTGAGAATTAATGCCCAGAAGCAGGATGCATGGAGGCAGACCGGCATGGCGGCTTCAGGCTGGGTGGGGTTGATGGCTGGGACCGAACTGGACCAACATCCTTTGCCAGACTCTCTCTGCCCCTGCTGCTGGCTGAAACCAGCCCCTGACTCTCCTTCTACCCCTCAGTCCCCGCTGAAAGCCCTGGATGGTAGGCGGTGGGGAAGTCCTGGGGGGCCCTCTCTGTCCCTCCAGGAGGGGCAAGAGGAGACAGTGTGGGTGAGGGACAGGGGTGCTTGGGAGTGGTCCTGGAGTTGTGGGTCAGGTAACCTAGCAACCACAGGGCTCACACAGTCACAAAGCAGCAGCCTTGCCTACAGAACCAATGAGCCTCCCTTCAAGATTGGTCCCCTTGCTCCTCCCCGCCAGGCCAGCAGGGCTTCTTGCCCACATGCTATAGCGAGGACTTTCCTCGGTGAGTCCAGGGACCTCTTAGGGGAGGAGATGGACACTAGAAGGCCCAGAGGGGCCTAGATGGAAAGGGAAGTTCTGTGGCTGGATTGGTGGGAACCTTCACATGCCTCTGCCTGGCTGGCTGGGGGCCAGGAAGAGAAAGCAGGGTCAGGACAGGACAGACTTCTGTGTGGAGAGCAGGGGGTTCCCACCTGCCCCTCTCTAGAAAAGGCAGGCCTGGCCTGCTAGAGTCCCTGCTGACCTTTCTACAGCAGCTGTAGGCTGTGACCACTGGTAGCTTATTAAACCAGTGTAATGGGTCATGTCTAACATTTACAGAATGAAAACAAAAAATAGGATAAAATATCAGGGCGCATCCTATGTGATATGAGTCATTATTGCTGTATATTCATTATATTGCTTTCTATTCTTGTAAGTTTCACAGACACACACAAACATACACACACACACACGTGTGTGTGAATTAGGTCATGATGTAAAAATGAATTTCTTACTGTCGTCACAGTCAAAAGCGTTTGCAAGTCTCTGTTCTAAAGAGTACGTTTTCTTGTAGGCAGGTGGATCTGGGGCTCCGGATGCCCTGTTCTCATGCTTGCAGCATCTAAGCACTCTGAGCCCAACCCTCAGCATCAAGGATGTGCAAAGCTTTCATAAAAGGAGGCTGTGCCAATTGTTTTTAGAGAAAAGACCGAGAGCCTGCGAGTCAGAATGCCTGGGCTCAGGTCCTGTGCTGTGTGATCTCAGCAAGCCTCTCCTCTTCCTTGATCTCAGACAAGGAACCTGACAAATGCTGGCACTGCGGAGCCTCCAGGGTCCCTTGCAGATTCTGTGACTCCAAGGGTTAATTCTCAGAATGCACTGATTTCCTGTCCCAAACCCACCCCCAGCACTTTGACTATGTCTATTCAGGTCCCTACATTTAATCACAATTCTTGGTTTTGACGCCTATCTTGCACCCATTTCATCTAATTAGTTTATTTAATAATATAAAGAATACCAGTAAATGCACCGCCTAACCCAGGAACTAAAATATCACCACTAACACATCTCCCACCCAAATCCCCTCCCCACCCGCCCCTCCCGGAAACAACCACTCTCTGAACTTTGTGGTTAGCATTTCCTTGGTTTTTGCTGTTGTTGTTTTATCACGTTTGTGATAATTGTGCTTGCCTTTGCATTTTTATTTTTAGAAATGACCTCATGTTATGTGGTCTCCCAGAATCCGCTTTCCTTGACTTAGCATTATAAGATTCATGCATGTTGTTGTGTGTAGCTGTGGTTCACTTATTTTCATAGCAATAAAATGTTCCGTTGTCTGAATGTGCCATGGCTTATTTATCTGTTCTGCCTCGGGACATTTGGGCTGTCACCAGGTTTTGGGTATTTTGAACAAAGTTGGAATGAATATTCTTATAAGTAGCTCCTGTTGCACATCTGCAGGAATTTCCTTTACATCTGGGAGGGAAATTGCTGGGTGATACAGCACGCAAATGTTCAATTTTACAAAATATTGCCAATTTTTTCCCCTAAAGTGTCTGTTCCTGTTTATACCCCCACCACCGTTCTGTGAGAGTTCCTGTTGTCCATCTTCAACACTGGTAGTCAGTGCACTGGTCTTCGTCCTGTTAGAAGCCATACAATGGCTATGGATGTGCATTCGGCTGAACACCCACCAATGAGGTAAGGCCCCAATGTCCACTCTGCTGACCAAGGGAGTGAGGGGCAGGGTGGAGGACAGAGGTGGCCTTGGAGGAACTCAACAGACTGGCGGTTCAAGAGAGGCAGTTCTTCCTGCCCCTCCACTGCCAGTCGGCCAGGCCTCCAGTGGGTCCTCAGGCCCAAGTTAGCCCAGATTACAGATGGGGCCCCTCCTGGGTAGGGAGCAGATGCAAGCAGGGGTCAGGAGCACCGAGCACAGGGATTCCGGGGGTTTTCAGGAGGTGTCTTCCTTTGTTAGTAGCAGGTAGAGGAGGCCAGTTAGCTGCAACCTTCCAAGAAGATTTACTTTATTTCTTTAAGTCCCAGATCTCTTACAGGTGAACTGAGAATGGAACAGACTCAGGGGCTGGGTGAGCTAAGTCTTCACAGGGTCCCGGGGCAGCATGCCTTGCTTAGCATTTCCGGAGTGCGCCCCCGTCGTCGTCGTGGTCGTCATCGGTACTCCTCCAAAGGGACTCCCTCCAGCCAGGGCCACTGGGAGAAGGGAGTGCAGAAAGCAAAAAGGCAGGTGGTCCCAGCAGGTCCCCACAGGTGGGGAGTGCCCTCAACCTCTTCTAGGCAGAGGCACACTCCTCAGGAGGGGGAGGGTGCAGGGGGAGCACGGGAAACCTGAGAACCTGTCTCCAGCGGAGCAGAGCAGGAGGATGAAGCTTCCCTGCAGCGTCACAGCCCTGCCAGCTGCCCCATTCTCTGCCCCATTAGCTCTGCATCTCCAGGGAGGGACCCCAGGGGAAAGGGGGTGCTGGCCTGGTCTGGCCGATGCTCCAGCCTTGGCCCCTGGACAAGGAGTCTGGGCCAAGACTGCGCCTGAGGGCGTGGTGGGAGGGTGACAGCCTATAGCTGTCTTCTCCTGGGCTGTCAACAGTTTGGCTTCAGGAGAGGCCCCTGCTGGGGTCAGCCCCCTGGCCCTAGGAGGTGTATATAAGGCCCCTTTGCTCCATCCCAGGTGTTCGGATGAGGAGGTGGGTCTGTGGCTTCTCTTTCATGTTTTAGATATGCTCTCTGGGAGAATACTGGGGTCCTGGGACAGTCATCTGAGTTCCTGCAAATGAATCCCAGCTCCCAGCTAAGGCATCTTAGGAAGACAGGGGGACTGGATTGCCCCAGCTGTGAGAAGACCCTGGGGAGGCCCAGCTTTGGGGGTCAGGGGGTGGTGCTGAAATCCAGGAAGCCAGATTCAGGGTGCCTCAGGAATGGACTCCGTTATAAGCACTGGGCTCTGACTCCGGAGGGCACCACTGCCGAGGGACGCTGCCTCAGTGTTTCCTTAAACCCTCTCCTTCAGTCCAAAGGCAGAGCCGAAACTTAAGAAGACCGGGCAGAGGCCACGGAGCCACGAGGAGGATGGGCCACAGAAGGACCAGGCGACCCCAGGCGTCATGGATTTAGACCTGGCCCCAGAGACGCTGCAGACCCCCAGTGACCAGACCCCCGGCGCCTACCGCTTCGGCCGCCTCAGCCACCACTCCTTCTTCTCCAGGCACCACCCCCACCCCCAGCGTGTGACCCACATCCCAGGTAGGGGCCGGTCAGCCGGGGCTGGCTGGGGGGCAGCAGCAGCGCAGACATCACTAATGGGTCTCGAGAACTGGAGAGGAAGCATTGGCTTCAGCCCCTGTTTCCAGGCTGGGGCTTGGAGAACACGGGGCCTGGCCGGGGTCCCGGAGCTACCGGGGTCCCGGTTTTGGGGTGGGAGAGAAGCACAGGACCAAGGTCCCCAACCTTTTTGGCACCAGGAACTGGTTTCATGGAAGACAATTTTTCTATGGACGGGGTGAGGGGTGGGAGTGTGTGTGGAGGGGGAGCTTTGCTCTTGTTGGCCTATCACCCCCCACCCATTTCCTGAGTTTCATGGAAGACAATTTTTCCACCGATGTTGCATGGGTGGTGGGGGGAGGTGTCGGGGTGGGCAGATTGGCGGAGCTCTGTGGCCTGGTCCCTAAAACGCCATGGACCCGTGGGTTGGAGACCACAGCCCTACAGGATCTGCTCACCACTGGGCTCTCCCAGTTTACCAACCAGAGCAGGGGATGAAAGTTCTGCCCGGACTTGTGCTCTGTCCTCTAACTGAGGCCATTCCATCCACTCAACCAACCAAATCAGTATCAAGTATTCAGTGAGTGTGAACTATGAGTCAGACACTTTTTAGGCCCTGGGAGTATGACAGTGAGCAAGACCGACACAGCGGCCAACCCCCCTGGAGCTGACCTCCAGTAGGGAAGGATGGGGGTGGGGAAGGTGCCACGTGCCCAGGCTGCAGAGGGGAGATTGCTGTGTTTAAAAGGTGGTCGGGGGAGATCTGGCCAATAACCTGACATCTGGGTGAAGAACTGCAGGAAGAGAGCATGGGAACCGTGTGTAGCAGGGAGAAGTCTGTCTCAGAACCACAGATCAGCAGATGCAAAGGCCCAGGGGCAAGAGTGCCCTGGCTCTGCTGGGGGAACAGCAAGGACAGGAGAAAGAATCTGGGGATGGGGCCCTGGGACCCCCCAGGCTTAAGAGGTTGAGAAGAGGAGAAGAGATTGCAGAGGAGCTGAAAGGCAGTGAGTGAGGAGAAACCCAGGGACTGAGGGGTCCTGGCACCAGTGTTTCAGAGAGGATGGAGCAACCGTGTCCTAACAGGGCTGGTCCTCAGGGCCTAACTGTCGACAATGATGTAGCAATCTCCCAGGGTCAGGCCAGAGGGTCCTCACGTGTCATCTGCCCTCCCCCCACCAGGCTGCAGCACACACAGCCTTGCACAGGCCGACAGAGCCAGTGTTTTCTCCAGACGCTCTGGTTCAGTCTGTGTCCCTGTCACTTGTGCCCAGGCCTCTCCCATCACTGACAGTGACTTAACATCCTCATCTTTAAGCTGCCTAGCCCTGTGTCCTCACACCTGCAAATTGCTGATCTACCATAGGAAATCAAAAGGTGCTCAGCACCGGGGTCCCAGGAAGCCTGGATTCTTGTCCCATCTCTGCCCAACTCGCTGTGTGACCCTGAGCAGGTCCCTTTCCCCGTCCATTCTAAGCACCCGGGTAAGTAAGGTAGTTACTGGTCTAGGCAGTCACAGGTTTCCTCGCAGCTCTGACAATCTCTTTGCTTGTGGTTATCAGACGTGGAGCCGGAGCCGTTTCTGCCCAGCAGCCTCTTTCTGGCCTCCTGGCACGCTTGGGGGCCAGCCAGGCCTCTCTTCCCACATCTTCTAACCCTTCACAGATACCACTGGGAAGCCTATCTGTATTGTCAAGGACGAGTTCTCTCTGGGTCCCTTGCCTCAGTCCACACTCTTAGCCAGCTGTGTGATGCCCACCATCTATGCCCCCGTCGGAGACCCACAGTCCAACCGGAACCCCCAGCTTGCTTCTGGTGGGTACTAGGGCCACGCCCTCTCTACCCTGGGGCTCACACCTCTCCCCACCGCTGCCCCCTTGGGCGGGTGCCTGAGAAACAAAGGGCCGTTAATTTGGAGTGGGTGGAGCCCGTGGGAGGAGCCTCCCTTTCTCCCTCTTTCCTCGGGCAGCCTCATCTCTACGTGACCCCAACCCCCAGGTCCTGGCCCTCAGAAACGCACCCTGCTTGGATTTGAGGGGCTTGAGGAATAAGAACAAGCAGAGGACAAGCAGATTCTGGGGCTGCAGTCGCCTGACTGGCAGCTCTGGGCAGCAGTGCCATTTGAGATACTTAGCAGCGTGTGTGCTCAGGCACCGGCCAATCAGAACACTCAGCCTCGGAGCTGGAGAAGTGTCCCAGGGGTCTCTGCTACACCAAGTCTTACCCCTTCCGTTACTGGGGTGCGGGAAAGTCAGGCTGCTGGGGGCAGGGGCCACCCTGGGGAAGGGGCCAGTGAGGTGCAGGGCAGAGAGGTCTGGCACTCTTGCTAAGCTCTCCGGGGAGCAGTTCGTTCAACGTCTTAATAATGGGCCCAGCCATGTCCTCTGAACCTCAGGCCTGGCTTCAGGGACCCAAAGAGGCAAAGCTAAATTAAACCACATGCATCTTGGCACAGGCAGCCAAATGTTCTCCGGCATCTCCTGGTAATGCCACAGGCTGTGACATTGGCATTCGTCCCCTCTAGAAAGGAGGCAGCCCTCACCCATGGTGTGACTTCTGACCCTTTCCCTTAAGATGGGACAGGAAGGGACACTGACTCTTCCACCCACTCCCAGCGGCACAGGGCGGGGGTGGGCCCCAGATATCAGTGGGCAGGATCTTGTCCCCTCCTCCCAGAGACCTGGAAGAAGGAGCTGAAGGAGCTGGCTTCCCAAGTGGCCTTCTTAACCAAGGAGAATGAGCAGCGGAAGAACAAAGAGGTGGGTCCAGACCCTGGGAGCTGGTCTGGGAAGAGAAGAGATGGATCCACCCCTCTGTACCCACATCCCTCCCAAGTGGGTTCAACCTAACAGTGGAGGGGAGGGGACCAGAGAATACAGACCCCGGGGAGGAGGGCCACAGTGAGGCAAGAGCACATCTGGGTGGAGACATCCAAGCAGGGTTTTCAGGAGACGTGGCATTCGGGGACCCCCGATATCTAAGTGGGCTGCTCAGGTGTGGACTAGGGGAAGGGGGCATTCCAGGCAGTGGCACCAGCGCAGCAGATCAGCAGCTGGCGAGTGCAGGCCAGCTCTAGAGACCAGGTGCACAGGCAGAGTGGGGAAGGCGAGGAGGCTGACCGCACGTGGGGAGGAGGAGCCTGCTGTGAGTTCCCAAATTCGAGTGGAGAATCAATGAAGGTTTTCAGACAGGGTGGGGTGATCCCATGGGTGCCATTTGGTGACAAAGCAGTCGAGACAACTGAGAGGCGGCTCAAAGGTGGCTGGAGTTGTCCTGAGGACAGCCTGGCCGTTTGCAGCTGAGTCTGGTCTTGCCACGCACCCAGAGTGGAGAGGCAGAGGCCTGGCTCCTCACTCCTGCTCAAAGCTCGCTGGCTCCAGCACTCGGGGCAGCTCAGCCAAGCTATTTAGGCCTCAGTTTTCTTATCTTTAAAACAGGAGACGAATACTGCCAGTCTTTACTGGAACTGCAAGGGCAAGAGGCCTCGGGTCTTGTGCCCAGAGGCCTGGCTTCCCAGGGCAGAGAAAGGATGCCAAGCTGCAGGGGTGGGTCTGGGGTAGTTGAGCTAGGAATCAAGATAGCTCTACCCACTGCCCACTGCCTAGCTGGGGAATGGGCAGCAAGGAGACCTGCCTGGGAGGAAAGACGGTGACTGCCAGGGGGTACCCAGCACTCGGCCCTCCATTGCTGAGTTCTGGGAGGAAGAGTTTTTGCTAGTTTAAGCAGAACAGCTGACAGTGAAAGCACCGGGGGGCCCAAGGAGAGGTCCAGGATGGGGTGTGGGTGGCCCGGCTGAGATCCTGGGTCCCTGGCAATCCTGTGATGCTGGATTGGGGGGTGCCCTGGAGGTGTGACCTGGACTCCTTGTCTCTTGCCCTCTCCCTTCTCCCCGCCCTGTGACCCGGACTCTCTTGCCCTCTGCCTTCTCCCTCCCCTGTCACTGGCTGCCTGGGGACTCTGGCCACTTTTGTGCAGCAGAAGGAGGAGACTCTGCGGGAGCAGGGGGCCAAGTACTCAGCCGAGACCGGTAGGCTCATCCCCTCTTCCACTAGAGCTGGCAGCCGCCACAGGGCCCGCCAGAGCCAGCATGCCAACAGAGACGGAGGAGTCCAGACCATCCTGCAGGATCAGGAGCTGCTGGTGAGGTCCCGGCCTGTGAGCGGACACTGGCAGTTTCTGCTCCCAGGCTCCCAGCTCTTCCAGCCTGGGCACTCGCAGGCTGCTTTAGGGTATGGGCTCTCCTGGGGACGGTGGCACCGAACACGTAAGACAGGAAATCCCAGCCTGGGCTCGAACGTCCTGCTGCCTTTAGGTTTCCGGGTGAGCCTCTCTCTGGGCCTTGGTTCCACGATCGCCCCAAATTGGGAGCAGGAACACAGTGCCATGGAAGGTCCACTCCAGCGGACTTCCCAGCGGCTTTTGATGAGGGAAGGAAGGGGGCTGCAGTGGTGGGTGGAGAAGCACGGAGAAGGAGGGCCTGCCCCGTGTGCTCTCGAACCACACCCCGGCAGGCTGCACCCCACAGCCCACAAGGCGAGGCCCAGCCTGGCCTCCCACTCTGAGAGGGGCCCGCCTGCGCTTCCGTGAGCACAGAGCCCACCTCTTCCATGTTCGAGTGTCCCCTTCGAGGCCTGAGATGAGTCCATGCCTCGCTCCAGTGGGTTAAGGCGTTGGAGGTCCCTGTTAAAACGCACACTAAAGGTCACGTGTAGAGCCAGCATCCCGCCACCTTCCTCGTGACCAGCACTTTCAGACACGCAGTCCCTCTGGACCCTCGCAACAGTGCGGCAAAGTGGATAGAGCAGACAGGGCCCGGCACGCCCTGCCACAGATGGGGAGGCTGAGGCCCTGCCAGGTGATGCCATGGCCTAGGTTCCCTAGAGAAGCAGCAGCAGAGCCAGGACTAAGGTGCTTTCTCCACCATAGGGCGGCCTCACCTTGCCTGGAATTAGGTTCTCGGGTCCTGTGGGGAGGGGGCGCAGGGCAGGTAAGTTGGATGCGGAGAACGGTGAAGGGTCTAGGGGCAGATCAGGGTGGGTCTCTGCAGTGGGTGGGTACCTGGGGGTCAGGGTGGGGCCCCAAGCAGGCACAGTCCTGGGGAGAGGCCCGGCCCAGTTTCCACTGTGCCAAGGACAAGACAGGCCTGCTGGGGACTGACAGGCCCCTCCAGGTCCTGGGAAGACTGACCGCCAAGTGCTGAGGGGACCCCACTTTCCTAGGACTCCAGGGGCTCCACCTCCCACCTGGAGCCCCAGCTCCAGCCAGCCGTGGCCGCCGCCACCGTAAACTTGGTGGCCTAGGGACCCCCCATTACCCAACTGAGTCAGAGGTGGATCTTTTCCTGATGCTACTTGAATGGAGAATGCAGGGGAAATTGAGCCCTGAAGTACCAGAGATGTCGCAGGCTGAGAAGGCAGCTAGGAGCCAAGTGTACCCGCTGCTCTCCAGGAAGAAGCCCCGAGCTGAGCAGTTGGCAGGACCAGCCAGCACTCACCCTCAGGCGCCCCCCTGGGACTTCCCCACCTCCTTGCTAATGTCTCCAGACTCTGGGAGCTTCAGGGTGGGGATTCCCATGGGCTTCGAGAAACTCGTACACCAACGACCAGGGCATGTGGGACTCGGTGGGTCTCCAAGGAGCTGATGTCCAACCCTGACTTTGCCTTCCCAGGGAGGGGCCCTGGGGTCCAGCCAGCCCAAGCAGGCACTGGGGATAAGGGGTCAACATATCTGTTATCTGAGGCTTCATTCTGCCACAAACTCCCTGCTGGGTGTCCTCCTCTCTCAAGGCCTTGAATCTTCACTTGTTCATCAGGGAGGTTAAGAATATTCCTCCAGGACTGTTGCGAGACAAAGTGCAATGCAGAGGGGAGGCAGGGACTGTCATGGGAACAAGTTTAGCCAAGCTTGTGGCTCTGGGAACCTGCTTGCGGGGTGGGGCCCCTTGGTGCCCTCTGAACCCATGTTTGCTTGTGCTCCTGGCTGGAACATGCTGTCCTCCTGCCCACAGATCCTGGAGCTGCTCTGTCAGATCTTGCAGACAGACTCGCTGGGCGCCATCCAGTTCTGGCTGCTCTACGCTTCCCCCAAGGGTGAGGACACAGCCCCAGGACCTCCTCTCTGCATGGTGGCTGCCAGAGTCCTGCCCTTGCTCTCTGGTTCTGCATGACTCAGGCGTCACTCAGCTCCCACCCAGGGCCTGCCACCGGGGTCTCTCCTCTGTTTTGGAGCCCCGAACTAACCCTTCCTGGCCAGACAGTGTCACTGCTTCCCCCTCCCCCTTTCCTCAGCAGAATTTCCGTGGCCCTGCTCCTTGCAGGGGACCCCTCCTTCATGCTGACCCCAGGTCTAGGCACCTGGGAGGGAGAAGTCCAAAGACTGCTCAGCAGACACAGCCCCTCACACACTATTGGGAAACACACACACAGGTGCAAGTACATGAGAACACACACGTGTGCACACATGAGCACATGAATATACATGCAGGTGCACACTGGCGCCGTGGGTGGAGGGTGCACCCAAGTGGGGGGTTGAGGAGTGATGAGAACCAGGAAGCTAATTGGAGAAGACTTCCTGGATGGGGAAGTAGAGGAGGAGGAGGAGGAATGGGATTCCTAGTAGACTTCCCAGAGAGGGCTGGGGATGTGGCAGGCAGGATGGCCAGGTGGGGCCGAGACCAAGGTACACGCACGATGCGTGGCGGGAGGACGTGGGAGGGCCAGGCGCTCTGCACACACGAGCAGGAGAGAAGTAGGGCCCCACCTCCCCGCAGGGACCCGTGGGCAGAGTATGGGATGGTGAGAGAAAGCTGCCCTTGACCAGGGTCAGGCAAGAGCTGGAGGGGCTGTGCCAGCCAGGACAGGCAGGGGGCTGGGGGCCGAGGACTCTGCCCCACCCCCCGGATGTGCTTGCAGAGAAAGACCTTGTCCTGGGACTTCTGCAGTCAGCCGTGGCTCAATTCTTGCCCCAGCCCCTGACCTCCATTCCTGTAGAAAGACTTCTGAACCAGCTCGAAGAAGTTCAAGGCTCTCCACAGGAAAACCAGCAGCTGCCCTACAGGTGGGTTCCGCACCCCTCGCCTTCAGCCACCTGTCCTCCCAGGTGGGGCCGATGGGGCCCGAGAAGGGAGACTGGTGCTGGCCAGAGGCTGGGCTCACTGGGCCAGTCCTGGAGGAAGAGGCCCAGCCCCTCCCCCAGCCCCCCTTCCAGTTCTGCCTGTGCTGCTTGAAGCCGCCAGACCAGCCCCGCACCCGCTGCTGGCTGTGGGGGTGCCCAAGGGGGGTGCTGGCGTCAGATGTAACCAGGCAGGGCTGGGTGAGGTGCATCTAGCCCTCCCAAAGCCCTTGGTCTGTGGGAAGACACAGGCAGCCTAAAGCACCTTTATACCAGTGCTAGGTGCCCCGGGTAGGGCCTGAATGTCGGCAAGGTAACCAGCAACACCGTATGTCTGCCTGACAATGCTGCGTAGCTTACATATTTCCAGTTCATACAATCCACGCCATTTTACAGCTGAGAAAACAGGCTCAGGAACAACGGAATGGCCTTCCCCAGTGAGGGGCTGGGGGAGGGCTGGTGCAGTGGCCGTCCCCTTACAGCTCCAGGGACAGGAGGGCCTTGGTTCCCAGTGGCCGAAGCCGGCAGTGGAGCCGCTGTTGTCTGGGTCCTGCCTGGGGTGATGACGCAGGAAGGCCACCTGGGTGCCAGCCATGGACAGACCCTTTCTAGCTCTTCAGGAGGGGCGACTCTTGTCTCTCCCCGGAGCAGGCAGCTGGCCACACCTGCACCAGTTTTTCACCTCCCTGCCCACCCTGCAGGGGTAGGTTTCCAGAATGACCTTCCCTGCCTCTCCTTTGTATTTGGTTGTAGTCAATTTCCAAAG
Source organism: Mirza zaza (assembly GCA_008750895.1). Classification (NCBI taxonomy): domain Eukaryota; kingdom Metazoa; phylum Chordata; class Mammalia; order Primates; family Cheirogaleidae; genus Mirza; species Mirza zaza. Next base: position 26,959 of record VSMD01110474.1, on the reverse strand, counting down.
AAGACGAGAACATTGCCTCTAGCGAAAAGCGAAAAGCCAGGTAGGATTCCACGCGGGGGTGGTTCTCAGGGCCCACCGAGGCCCACTCTGGCTGCATTTCTCAGGGTATTCGAGGCAACTTGGAGTTGGGTCCCTGCCCAAGAAGCTGCTCATTCTCCTCATTCATTCATTCCTTCATTCATTTGTTCAACAAATATTTATTGAGCACTTACAATTTGCTGGGCTCTGGGGGTCATTGGGGAAGAATTCAGACAAGTTCCTGCAGTCACGGAGCTTACATCCCAGTGAGGAGAGCAGACAACAGATAAAAGCACCCGAGGGCGTGGGTGCCACAAAGCAAACAAGGCAGGGCGGAGTGGCAGGTGGGAAGGACTGCCAGGTGGGGAGAGGGCTCCTTGCAGGTCTAGGAAGAGCCCACAAGCAGCACTCCCCTTGCCTGGCGTGGTGGATGAAGGGCAAGTGGGCCAGGGTGGCCAGGGCCTTCTGGTTGGGGACAGTGGTGAGACATGCGATGAGGTGGGTGGAAGGGGCTGGCCTGTGGGAAAGGCCAGGTATGCGGCTCTGCAGAGAGCATGGGTGCCCGGAAGGGTCGCAGGCAGGGCGGCCCCCTGGCTGCTGTGTGGAGCACGGACTGCACACAGAAGATGGGGTGGGGGGACACCAGGGAGAGGCCACGCAGTAATCCTGGTGCCTTAGACCGGAGCTGGGTGAGGGGGCAGCAGGCCGGAGGGGATAGAAGAGGAAATAAATCCTCTACGTACCTTATTCTCCCCCATTAGACTGTCGAGGGTCCAGAGTGCCTGGCAGTATCTGGCATAAAGCAGACACTTCACTGATAACCTGTTACCTGGATGTTGAAGGAAGAGTGGGTGGTGGTGAGGCTCAGAGAAGGGAATCTGCTCAGCCCGGGGCCACCAGCAGAGCTGAGAGCAGAAACTGGCCTTGACTCCGGCGGCTCTCACCTCCTCCGGGGCCTTCCCAGGAGAAGGGATCTGCGGGGGGGGTTGTTGCTGGGCAGCTCCTGGTTAGGGGCCTGGCCCAGCCCTTCCTCATCCTCCCCTACCTGCTGTCTCTCCCCTTCCCCTAGAGTACATTGGGAAGGCACAAGTTCTCCGGATTCTTTCAAGTCAGAAAACAGAGGAGAAGACGTCTAAGCCAATGGCAGAGAGCTGAAGAGCCCCTAAAACTTTGCCTGCCTCACTCAAGCGCAGCCCCAAGTTTAAGCGTAGCCCCACCTCCGCTGCTGACACCTGATTTCCTGATTGCAAACAGTCTGCTAAATAAAATCTTATCTTCCCTTTGAGAGGACAGTTCCGCTCTCCCAGCAGCAGTAGGTCTGTGTGTGGGTTCATTTATTCCGGAAGAGAGGATTGCATTGAACCGTCCACACCCCCGTGGAGAAAGCCCAAGTGCTACAGGCCACTTGGGGCTTACCTGCTGCTTTTATGGTCTAGAGAAATGAGGGGCAGGTGGCAGTTGGGGTGGCCTGAGAAAGGGGCTCTGCCCCTCTAGGAGCCAACACACACAGGTGCCAGAATGGTCACTGTTCCTAATTATGGAGTTCCTCCCCCGTGCTGGCCACTGAGGCGGCCCCTTAGGTAAAAGCTGAGGGCGAGCACCATGTGGATTGTTCTGCACACTTTATATGTAGTACTATATTTGATTCTTCCCCAAAGCAGTAGAACAAGGGGCCTCAAACTTTTTAAACAGGGGGCCAGTTCACTGTCCCTTAGACCGTTGGAGGGCCAGACTATAGTTAAAAAAAAAAAAAACTATGAACAAATTCCTACGTACACTGCACATATCTTATTTTGAAGTAAAAAAACAAACGGGCAAAAACACCCACGTGTGGCCCACGGGCCGTAGTTTGAGGACGCCTGCAGTAGAATATTGCAGATCAATCGATTGACACTCAGGTGAAACAACTTGTCCAAAGTCACACAGTTACTGAGTGGCACGGCTGGGATCCAAACCCAGGACGTCTGGCTCTGGAATCCCTGCCCTTACCCACTGCTCCCTACTGCCTTATAAACAGCTGCCTTCGCCAAAAGCTGTGGTCACAGCTCTGAAAAGCATAAGGGTTAGCAACATGGCGGTTGGCAAAATCGAGGAGGAAAGGGGCATTATATAAATGTGACCCAGATGGCAGCCGGGGTGTCTCTGTCCTTTAAGATCTGGAGACAATGACTCAACCCTCTGGAAAGTCCAATGTTTTCCTTGAGATCTCTGAAAATTCCCTGGAAAGTTGGGGTGGGGAGCAGGCATTGAAGATTTACAATGTCATGGCCCCCTGTGGCCCTGAGCTCCTATTTTGCTGCCTTAGCTCATGGGCTTAGTTCCGTGGACTATGGCTCCACTCTGCACTTGCAGCACTGCCCCACCTCACATCCCTTCCGGCGGATTTAGTTCCCGGGGTTTCCGAATGCCCCATTCACACTAACCGGTGCAGCAGGCTTCAGTGGAGACCAGCGGATGATGGATGGGGATTGCTGTGAACCTGGTGAACAGCTTCACATTCAATATTAAACCACCTGTTCTGAAAGCCTTTGGTCACTCGTCCCTTGAGGATGTCTCCCCAGTGGCAGTCAACACCCGGCAGAGTCTCCAGGCTCTGCTGTCTCAGGTGCCCCAGTCCTCTTGGGCGTCAGGATGTCCTCTCCTGGGTGCCAGAATGCCACGGGCACTTCCTGGACACTCCTAAGTTTTCTCTGGCTCCAGGCCCTGGAAGTTCTCTGCTCCCTTTTCCCTGCGCCTCTCCAGGAAGCACGAAGACAGATTTTCCCTCCCATCTTCTCCCCATGGCTCCAGGTTCTTGCTGGGATCCAGTCTCCTTAGCCACTATGGTGGCCATTGCTCGGGGCTGCCCAGGAGCATGAAACCTGGCACCTCCCTTGGCATAGGACTGGTTTGGGCCGGATAAGCATGTGACACAAGCTGGGCCAAGCACAGTCTGTCCTTGGGAATATTTTGTGCTGGCGGAGAAACGCTGGAATTTCAGAGGACGCATCTTGATCATCACTGTTCCATCGGGACAAAGCCCTGGATTTAGTCACACGGGGGGCTCCGGACCCTCCCCCAGCACCCCTCACATGTGAGGCAATAAAATTCCTTCTTCCTCCAAGAGGTGATTTTTATGAATATTTTTTAACGTAAAATTTACCACCTTAACCATTGTTAAGTAACAGTTCAGTGGCATTAAGTGCATTGACATCGTTGTGTTGCCAACGCTGCCATCTGTACACAGAATTCCTTTCATCTTGCAAAACTGAAACTCTGCACCTGTACCTGTTGAACAATAACTTTCTGTTCCCTCCACCCCAGTTGCTGGCAGCCACTTTACTTTCTATCTCTATGGATTTGACTCCAGGCACCTCACATAAGTGGAATCATACAATCTTTGTCCGTTTGTGACTGGCTTATTTTCACTTAGCGTGATGTCCTCAAGGTTCATCCATTTTGCAGCATGTGTCAGAACGAACTTCCTTTTTAAGGCTGAGTGACGTTCCATGGAATGTATAGACCATGTTCCGTTTATCCATTCATCCATGGAAGGCTTGTTTCCACTTTTTGGCTACTGTGAATAATGCTACTATGAGAATGGCTGTACAAAAGTCATTGATTTTTATGTCATGTGTGATGAAAAGAATCCAGAACGGCTAAGGCCATGTGGCTAGTAAGTGGAGGTTCCAGAATTAGAATCCAGGCTCACCAGACTCCAGAGTGCTCCAGCCACTGACAAGAGCCCTTGGTTTCAAACCTTGAACCATTCCCATAGCCCCATCATGAATTTTGTTGCCACTATTACCACCTGTACTATTCCTTAATGTTTCTTTAAATTTGCCTTTTTTTAACTTAAATATAATTTTGTCCTAAGCAATAATATTCAGGACATCGTGGTTTAATGTGTGATTTATAAAAGTCTCACATACAGATATATTAAAATCTGAAATGTTCCTCCATGTACCATCTATTGCACCACCGAGCACACTGACCACACCTTGGGAAATGCTGATCAGAATAGACTGCAATTCGGAGAGGAGAGAGCCACCCTGGGAATCTTGGCTTAAAGACACATATGGGGGTCAGCTTCTCCCTGTCACAATTGCTGCCTCAACAATGGGGCCCTCCTTATTCCACTTACACTGATAAGAATGGGCTGGAGACCTATTTTCAGCAGACGGAAGCTTGTCCCAAGGTCAAACAGCCCATGGGAAACCCCAATTTTAGCATCCACAAGAAGGTGTCAAGCTTCGGGTTGAACAACTGCAGGAACAGGGATCTTGGGCTCTACATTTTTCTGGCTACTCAGACCTTATCTTGGTTCCCAGAGCCACAAAGATCAAGTCTTTCCTCTCTTCCCCTGGCTAAGTTTTGCCCTTGTCAAAGCTCTTTTATAAGTCTCAATCAGAACACACCCCCTTTCAAATATTTATATCTTTCTTTTTTTTTTTTCTTATATGATTGCATTAGCTAATACTTCCAGAGAATAATGCTAAACAATAATGATAATACTGGGCATTTTAATATTATTTTAATGGAAATGCTTCTCATTTTTTATCATTAGGCATGAACTGATTTTGTTTAGATATCAAATATATATAGACTGAAGTATTCACGTATTTATAAAGTTGGGTCAAGAAGAATCCTTCAATTTTCAAGTGTTTGATTCACACAAACTTAAGAGGTACATACTAGCATTATGACAATTTTACCGATCAGGAGTTGGAAGGAGAAGAAACTTGTCCAAGGTCATATTAATATAAGTAATAAGAAAAAGATTCAAGATTCAAACCCTGGCAGTTTGAATGGGCAAGATCATCCCCTTGACCTTGCGTACCCCATAGTAACTCCATGTGGTAGATACCCTTATTAGCATAATTTTATAGACAAGAATTTAAAAGATACTTTAAGTAATTTGTCCAAGATCAAACAGCTCATAAGTATATCTTTCTCATGGGTTGACAGAGGTGGTCTAAATAGTTCAGCTCTACTGCACATTGGGTTCATTTCTTCCATGTGCCGTGTGCTTTTCTGGAATCTGTCTTCTATTTTGCTGCCTTGGTTTTCTGCCACGTCAACTATCCTTTCAACATGAGTATTACTCCGTTATATTTGCTACTTCTGCAGATGGACTAATGGCCAACAAACATAAGAAAAAACTGCTCAACATCCCTTATCATCAGGGAAATGCAAATCAATGAGATAGCACTTATCTCCAGTGAGAATGACCTTTATCTATCTTCTTTTGAAAAGTTTCTGTTCATGTCCTTTGCTTTTTGATATGGTTGATTTTTTTCTTGCTGATTTTCCTGAATTCTATATAGATTCTAGTTATCATCCCTTTATTGGATGTGTAACATGCAAATATTTTCTCCCATTCTGTAGGTTGTCTGTTTGCTCTCATAGTTTCCTTGGCTGTGCAGAAGCTTTTTTAATTTGATCAGGTGACCTTCTTTCTGTCCTCATGGTTATACCTTTTCCATAATAGCATATAAATGGAACTACCCGGTATGTCATCTTTTGGGCCTGGCTTCTTTCACTTAGCACAGTGCTTTTTAGATCTATCCAAATTGATTCACGCATGAATGTATGCGTAGTCTGTTCTTTTTCACGGTTTAGTAGTGTTCCACTGTATGGCTCTGCCATAGCTGATTTATCCTTTCGCTGTTTTATACACAATTGAGTTGTTTCCAGTTTGGAGCTTTTTTGAATAAACTTATGATGAACTTCTGCATAAGGCAATTTGGGGGACAAATGTTTTTATTTTCCTTGTTGAATACATAGGGGAGGCACCGCTAGGTTGTATGGAAAGTTTATGTCTAACCTGTAAAATTATAACATTAACCTATAACATTTAACTTATAAAGAAACTGTCAAAATGAGACCCAGGAAAACCTAGGTTTCCAGTCCAAATCCAGAGCGCTAAGAATTAGGGGAGCCACTGGTGTCCAAGGCAGGAAGACGAATGTCCTAGCTCAAGCACACAGAGAGAATTTGTCCTTCTCCTGCCTTTTTGCTCTATTTGGGCTCTCAGTGGATTGGATGATACCTGCCCACATTGGGAGGGTGATCTTCCTTACTCAGTCTATGGATTGAAATGCTAATTTCTCACAGACCCTGGAAATGTGTTTTACCAGCTACATGGGCATCCCTTAGCTCCGTCAAGTTGACACATAAAAATTAACCATTACCGCTGTGTCTGTGTGCATCTGTGTTTGGATTCTCTGCTGGAATTTTGATTGGAATCACACTGAATTTATAGATCACTGGGGAGAATTGACATCTTAACACAATATTGAGGCTTCTGATTCCTAGACATGGTCTACTTTTACTCAGGTATTTTTAAATTTTTCTCAGCAATACTTTGTATGTTCAATGTACAGGTATTTGGTGTCCTCAATGCTATTAAATTGCTTTTTAAATCTGTGCTCTCAGGCTTGGGTAGGGCCCCAGGGGTGCTCTCTTGGGTCTCCTGTCCTGCCCCAGATTTCCACCCGTGCATCCAGTGGGGGGCTGAGGAAAAGAGCTGGTGAGCAGGTATAGATGCCCATTGTCTTTGGGGCTCCCAATGATTCCCAAGGGTCACACTCAGCTGTAAAAATTCATTGACATTTCAGTTGTATTTTCGCCCCTGTTCTATGGTGGTCACTCCTCTTGTGCTTCACCAAGGCTGAACAAAGGCTCCATGTGTCCGGTCTCTCCTTAGAGGGGCTTGTCATAATTTGGAATTTAGTTCACCCGCTGGCCTTGCAACCCCTACTCTGATGGGCTAAACATATATGACTTTGTGGATTACTGGGCTTTTGCTCGTTGTTAGGGTGAGAGTGATGTTGTCTTGAGCATTCTACGCGCTACGCAGAGTGTGGGTAACCTGCGGTCAGGGGAATGGCCTGGGTCCCCAAGGCCCAAGCCAACAGTCCAGGCAGCCTTGGGCCTGCAGGGGTGTGAGGGTCATGGGGTACCTGGAGAAGGGGGAGGACCCCATCAGCTGAGGTTTATGGTCTGGGGGAACCCAAACCCTGACTCAAGCCCACTCTTGTGGCATAGATGACGGCTCATCTGTTGCCTCTAGCTGACTGGATCCCTTAAGCCCCATTCCAGGAATAACCTAGTGACAAATGTCACTCCTAGGAGGTGTCCTCATCACTGTAACACCTTGCATTTTCTGACCACACTCTTTTCACAGTGTTTTCACAGGTAGGCAAGGCAAATACACACTTTCATTCCCGTTTTTCATATGAGGAGGTGGACCCAAAGGCTCCCTAGAGATGTCTTGCCCCCACCCTGGGCTCTCAGAGGGCCCAGAGCTCAGTAGAGGTTCCTTGGGGCTGGCTTTGGCATCTCTTCCTTGGTTCAAGCACTGCAGTCCTGCTTCTAGATGTCACACTTCTGCCTGGGATGCTGATGGTGCAAAGGTTTCTAAAGTTGTACGATTTAAAATCACTGATCCACCAGCCCTGCGCTTTGTCCCAATGATGGCAATGATCCACGACCACTACCCAGAGCACTGCATGAAGAGGATTCTTTGGGGGGAGCGGGCTCAGTGGGGGACAGTGCAGTGACAGACTGGCAATGTCTGCCACGGGCACAAGATGCAGGCACATTGGCATGCATTTTCCATGTGTCATCCCTGCCCCGTGCAATGTACCAGGACACTGTTAGAGCTGGAGTGCTGGGCTCCTAGAGGGCCCCACTCTGCCCGTACTACCCCCATGGCAAGGACTGCACTGGGCCAAGCGGAAGTGCCCATCCAGGGCCCATGTTCCCCTCCTTGCAGGCCACGTTCTGGGGTCCTGGGCTCATAGAATTCCCTGCCTGAACGATCCTAAGCCCACTTCTGGGGCTCATGCTATCATCTCCCCAGGTCAGTCCCCCTAAGGTGTGACTGGGTCACCACTTATGCCCAAATGGCAGCTGTCTGCAAAGGATAGCCCCCAAGGGCAGGCTGTGTGCATAGGGATGTGAAAGGAGTGTGGCCATATTGGCTAGACAGGCATGTGAAGTCCCTCGAGGGATGAAACCAGGGGTGGAAAGAGGAGTGCACCCTGGGCTGGTAGGGAATGGGGTCCTTGTTTGCACTCTTGTCCCGGGTCCCACAGGTATTAGGGAGGGGCCTGTGATACACCCACTGAAACAGTGCGGGGATGGATTAGTGATGTCTGACACGGGCAAGGGGCGAGGGGTGGGTCAGCAGTCCCACAGCACAGGGTTCTTCAGCTCTCCCCGCCCAATAAGATGCATCACATTCCTTCCACCTCCTACCCAGCGTCCACATTCTTCTTGGATTCTTCCAGGGAAAGGGCGCTCACCACCTTCCAAGGAAACCACCCCTTGCATGCTTTTACAGGGACATTAGAATGCCCTGCAGACCCCAAAACTATCTCCCAGGCACCTCGGCCTTTGGATCAAGTTCTGGGAGGTGACTTGCCCAAGGCCACACAGCTCCTCCATGGTGGAGCCCGAGTGGGACCCCCAGGCCTGATCTTGACCCCTCAGAGGAGCCACGGAGTGAGTGGGGCTCAGTCACAGAGGCTGAAGGACGAGACTCCAGCCCCCACCCCGTCTGTCCCCCACCCACAGTCCTCTTGCTACAGCCCCGTCAGCCGCATAGAGTTCTGGCTTCACTGCCCGTTTCCTCCAAAACCGAGAGAGAAAAAGAAAAACACATACAACTTTTTGGGGTCCCAAACAAAACACCAAGGGCAATGTTAATAAATACATAAAAATGTAAAGACCTGGATTTCTAAGGCACAAGAGTTTACACCCTTTAACTGGTTCCCATGGGAATGACCCAGTGTGCACCCAGCATCCTAGGGAGGGGGAGGAGGAGGCAGCAGGTGGAGAGCGCACCTGGGAAGGCCCCAGCACCTCTGTTCTCTAAGCGGCTGCAGGCCAGGGGCGCACTGCTCCTGTTCCTCCTGGCTGGCTCAGAACAGCCCCCTTCCCCCGGGGAAGGAAGAAATGAGAAGCACCTCTATCACCTGGCAAGGACCCTGGGGTGGAGGACCCCTGCAGGTATGCTGGGAACCTGGGCCATCACCTGAGAGCCAGAGGGTCTAGGACTGTCACCTGTCCCTTGGAGGTAACGTGGAGGGCAGGTGAGCCGGAGGAGGCCCTGCAGCACCATGGGTCAGTGTGTGCTCTTCACCCCAGACTGGGGCAGGGCTGGCATCCTGCCCTGGGGCACCCAGCCCGGGTGGCCCTGGTCACCTGCAGGGCCTGGCTTTGAGTGGACTCTCTGGCTGTCTTCCCTGGGGCCCCAGTGCCTGGAGAACCACACAGCTCTCGCCTAGCTTGAGCCAGGCGGAGAAGACCCCTGACCCCCTCTGTCTTTGGCAGTGGATAATGACTGAGAGCCCAGCCTGAGAAATCACGGCTCCTCTGTGTCCCACAGAGTCACCTCCAAGGCTCAGAGTCACGACCAAAGCTGCAGTTCTGGTCCAGTCAGGGGTCAAGCACCAGTTTGGAAACCCCTGTACGGTGAGAACAGGGGCCCAGGGTGTATTGAGCCCCCTTCTCTGGTGGGCCAGGGTGGGATTGGGAGGCCAGGCTGTAACCCGAAGTTATCAGAAGGAACAGAAGTGACGTCCGCAGGGGCAGAGCATGGCCACAGGCACTGCGCTCCAGCCAGCAAAGGCCCAGGCCGGTGGAGCTGCGTGGAGCCCTCGGCTACCAAGAGCTGGGCCTGGAACAAGCGGCCTCCCACCCGCCCCAGCCCTGGGCCAGGAAGCCTCATGCCATATTCACCGGGCCCCTTCCTCTCCACCTGCTGTGAGCGCCCCGCCTCCCCTGGCCCTGCTTTGCCTTTCTGGCAGAGGGGCCACATAGGCAGGGTCCCCACAGGGTCTCCACAGTTCTGGGGAAGGCAGGTAGCCCTGACAGCTCTCAGCCTGGGCTTCAGACCTGCCCGGGACCCCGTGGCTGTGAGGAGGGGGCAGTAGCTGGCCCAGGTTATGGCAGGAGACCAACCGGAGCCCCTGAGAGGTGTGGCCCGGCTTCGGGCTGCTCGCTGAGGTATCTCCAGGTAGGGCTCGCCCTGCTCTGTCTTCCTCCCTCCCCACTCTCTGGGCTGGAGCGTCAAGCCCCAAACAACAAGAAGGCGAATAATTTAAAAGGAAGTCTGTGCCTGCCCCTGCCCCATGTGTGTGTCCTCTGAGCCAGGGCTCCCGGGCGGCTCACAGTGTGAACGTCACTGGTGGGATGGTGGGGCGTGGCTCATGTCACCGGGGAGGTGGCAGGGAGGCTGGTACCTCGATGGTCTGGGTCTTCCCTGGGCCACCCTTTGTCCTTGGAGGCTGGCACAGGTGCTTGAGTCCAGCCCCACGGCTGTCCCCCCAGGGTGGTAGGGGAGGTGCCCCAGGATGCTCTAGGGCTCAGTTTCTGGGGGGCAAAAAGGTGCTGGGTCACCAGGGAGCTTGTGTCCGGGAGTCCTGGGAGCTGTGTGGGTCGGCCGTGCTGGAGGTGATCTGATCCCGCTGGCTCCCTGGTGGGCTCCGCGGCATCTGGAGGGGCCTCGGATCCTGGCAAGGGGCTCCCAGGAGTGGAGACAGTGGGCGTTGAGGTCAGGCCAGGGTCTGGGCTAGCATTGGGGCCTGTGGCCTTCTTGGTACAGGACTCGCAGCACAGCCGGTGGTAGCCAGGAATGGAGCAGTAGCGACTGAGCACGTCCATCTGGCAGAAGATGGACCTGTCCCCCAGGCAGGGCTCCGCTGCACACACAGCACAAGGACCCATGTCCGTCAGCAGGGGGACACCAGCACACAGGCCCCGCCTCCCCCTCACCACCAACTGCCTGCCCTCCACCCCCTGCCCCTCCTGGACTTACTATAAAGCTTCTTCCCAGAGGGGGCACGGGACTGCCTGACAGCACAGTGAGCCCTTTCTAGAATCCTCTAGAGCAGTAGCTCCCAGAGTAGTGTCCCACTCATGCACCATCAACACCACCTGGAAGCTTGCTGGAAATGCAGATTCTCAGGCCTTATCCAGAACTATGGCGCCAGAACCCCTCGGGAGCACTGTGCTCTCACAGCCCTCCAGGTGTTCCGATGTGTGGGAGAGTCTGAGAACCACAGCCCTGCGGGTCACTCGTCCCCAAACCTGGCAGCATGGGCCTCCAAACGGGCATTACTCGGGGAGCTTTACAAACAGCCGATGCCACCTCTTCTCCCAGACAGACTGGGCAGTCTGGGGTGTGGCTGGGACATGGGGTGACTCTAACTGCAGCTGCTCTAGGTGGAAGTGGTAACCCTCACTCCCTCCCAATCAACCCAGCGGAATCGGACCCACTCCAGCCGGCGCCAGGCTAAAGCCCAGCCAACCCACGCTGGTGACAAGCGTATGCCCTGCCACCTGTCAGCACACATCTGGATGTGAAGCCCTCCACCACTAAATTTGGAATCAAGCAGAATTAGGTTCAGTTTCTGGCTCTACCACTTAAAAGCTGTGAGGCTTGGGCAAGTCACTTAAGCTCCAAGCCTCAGTTTCTTCATCTGTAAAATGGGGATAATGCTGATATTTACCAATGAATAATGACATCAGAATTATAAATAACATTCTTAAGTGCCTGGCATAGAAGGGTGCTCACTGTACTAGTTTGCTTTGCTTAAAACATCATCTAAAAATGTCTTTGTAATGACACCACATGGGTCTCTCCAAACAGAATGTGAAGGCAGGCGCTTTGCTTTCTATTAATCTTTGCCAGAAGTGAGGAGAGGGAGGAGAGAGGGAAGAGAGAGGGAGAAAGGGGCAGGCTTAGGAAAAGAGAACAATCAGAGAAAATGGAAAGCTAGTGGCCCCTAGATGGCACCAGCGTGCTAGGATCAGAACCAGGGCCCTGCCCTTTGCTTTTGGGAGGAAAACGAAAGGAAGCCCAGAAACTTGTCCAGCCTGAGCCTCAGCATAGGAGCAGAGGAGGGACAAAGTTGGAGCTCAGAAGGCACATCGAGGACCCTTTATTTTACAGATGAGGTCGCTGGGCTAAGAGAGGTTAAGGGGTTTGCACGAGGTCACACAGCCGACTGGTCCTCTAACTAGGAGTTAAGGTCTGCGACTTTTCTGCTACTCATCTTGCCAAACATGGGTCCTTGGGAGGGTGAGGAAGGGAAAGAGAGCGGAACCCAGGAAGGGAGAGTGGCACACACAGCCTGGCACAGAGCAGGAGCTCAGCAAATAGCTACTCGTGGATGGGGGAATGGAAAGGTGGCAGGATGAACTGATGGGCTTCTGACTATGGGGCAGGGATGAAGTATTCCTCCTGTCGTCGTTAGCTGACAGCTGGGCAGGAGTGTGCACACTCTCTCTCTTAATTCAGCACAACAAAAGTAGCTCAGACCTACAATGGCTTCTCTGAAAATCTTGGAACCAAATACGATTCAGAATTCAGAAGTTCTGAGGCCAGAAAAGTAATACTGTGTGTGTTTATATTGCAGAACACCCTCAGTGGAGTCTGTGATACCACCTTGTAACAAAATATGGCAATTTTTTCTGTAGCAAAAGAATAAATGATTTTTTTGTTGTTGTTAATTCAGGTCGGATTTTGCCACCAAATGACTCTGCACCAAACTTAGAAATAAGCATTTTGGAATTGCAGATAAGGGGCCAGGGACCAGTACAGCATCATCCCTCCGTCACAGCTGAGGCATCCAAGGCCAGGGAGCTCGGGTCACAAAGACAGTGCAAGCTGGGCCTGCCCTGCCGCGCGGCCCACGCTGTGACGCTGGGGCCACTGAAAGTGTGGGGAGGGACTGGGGCCAAAGACTGCACTTACTTGCTGGTATCTTGTTAATGGGATGTAGGGGTCCGGACTGTGGAACCCACTGCCCCTCTGGAGTCACAGGTTCCTGGACGTCAGCCTTCACCGTGGAGTTCTGGAGATTTCCTGTGAGCAGGCAGAAGCAGCTGTAGGGTGTGGGATTTATAATGGGCTGGGACTTGGGTCCAGGCTGGGGAGCTGGGCCTGGACCGTCCGCCCCATCCGCTCACCTCCGCAGGCGGGCAGGCTGCAGACCTGGACGGTGTCCGGCTTCTCCCCCTCGCACTGCCCGAGACTGTTGGCACTGGTCCGGCACACCACCTGCCGCTGCTGGATGCCCTCCCCGCAGGTGGCCGAGCACTGCCGTGGCAGGTCAGGGCCAGGCCACAGCCACGGGGGGCGGGGTGGGTGGAGAGACAGAGGACGGGCCAGTGAGTGCAGAGTCCAGCCAGTGCCCGGGGACAGAAAGGGCACAAAGCTGAGTGCCACGCCTTCCCCTGCCCAGAGAGACGTGCAAGGGCTGCTCGCACAGAGCCTCAGCAAGACCCCACGCCCGATGCCAAACACTCTGTACCAGTGGCAAAGAGCTTACAACCCCGGGCTTTCCATAATCTAAACAGTTAACCTCTGGCTCGGGGTGGGAGGCCTCCAGGACCCCATTCCAGCTCCTACCACCTGCGTCCACCGTGTTTGGTCTGTGCCGCCCGGGTTCTTAAACATTTTGTGTATCACTCTGCAAAGTCCCCGGCTGCAATCCACCACGGGTCACGAGACCTGCAGCAGGCTGACTTCCATATGACATCTTGTTAATGGGGTGCGGGGGGCCTGGATTGTGGCACCTGCTGCCCCACTGGCTCGGTTTCCAACTCTATGAACCAAGAGAGCTGGGTGACAGGTTGTCCACGGACCCTTCTAGCTCTGATAGTCAATGATCTTGACCCTCAATTCACCAACCATCGGCTAGCAGAGGTATGTTCAAAAGCATCCTCTTCCCTAAGAGGGGAAGGTATGGGTGCAAGGAGGTGGCAACAGAGGACCACCGTTTGCAGGGGCTGCCACACACTTTGTCCCCTGGACCTAACACACCTCTTATGTGACAAATGGGTCATGAGGGGTCCTGGGGTGGAGAGGCAGGGACTCCAAGAAAGCAAGGCTGCCCAAGTGACCAGGTCACTTTTTAAGGTTGACCACGGCCTCTCCACTGGATGAGGAAGAACCTGTAGGGCTCCACGTCTTACACTGGACACGTGACCACTGAGCAAGACACGAGGGTCACGGGGCCACACAGAACCACGGGACAAACATGACTCATCCTCCCAGGCTGAACAATAGAAACAACAGCTAATAGCTCTTGAGTGCTTTGCCAGGCTCACAAGGGGCTGTGAAAGTTGATTATAGCAACTGGGTCATTCTTGTCACACCCAACTAAGTTAGAGTCCAGGGGGCCAGGGTGAAAAAAGCGCTCGGGCACATACATACCACCTGCTCCAAGAACCGCGTGTTCTGCCAGCACAGCTGCTGAAACTGCCTGCTGGAACCCTAAGACAGTTCTACCCAGTAGCTGCTGACACAACCTGCCCTAACTGTAAGACTAGCCTTCCCCACCGCTGTCACTCAGAGCTTGCCAGCTCCCAAGAGCTTCCCTAGTGCCAAAGAGCTTTCATTCAAAACAATACGTAACCTTTTTCTTTCTAATAAACCCCCAGCCTTTCTTTTATTCTTCATACACACCAAAGACCACCCTATCTATGCGTATGCCCCAAATTACAATTCTTGCTTCCCAAACAAAACGTTAGATTTAGAGATTCGTCTCTGTATTTTACTTTGATTTCAAAAGGGCCAATATCTTCCACCATCTGCCAACTCTGTTAGTTTTATTTATAAGGTCCTTTGAGGACCAGCAATCTTTCTATTTTATATCAAAATGGATGAAGTCATCTATATTATGGAGAAGAACATAAAATCTGCACGAAAGGCATGAGAGTGTTCAGGCTCTAAAAATACTCCTTATTATGCAATATTCCAGGCATATGGGAAAGTATGGAGTTGTTCACAAAGGCCTGCCCAGATGCCGCCAGCAGCTTTAATAAATAAACGTCCTGGACTGTTTTCAAGTATTGCGTGTGCCTCTCAAATGTTAAGGAGATGACATTAATTGGATGTGCGTTTTTCCCTTCTTCCCACAGTGCTTTTTCTCACCTAAATCTCACCTAAATTTATTCTGGATTAGTAGAGGTTTATCTAGAACTAGTAAGCACAGTTCAAGTGTATTCGTTTTTCTTGCTGTATAGTATTTCATCATACAAACACATCATGATTTCTTTGTCCAACCTCCTGTAGGTGGACTTTTAGGATAGTTCCGAATATTTTCCTATTACAATAAACATCATTGTGCTGATGGCCTTGATCAAATGAGTTTTTTTAAATTGTGGTAATACCTGCACAACAAATTTCACCACCTTAACCACTTTTAATCACACAGTTCAGCAGCGTTAAGTACATTCACACTGTTGTGCAACCATCACCACCAGTCATTTCCAGAATTTTTTCTTCTTTCCAAGCTGAACCTCCTCACCCATTACATAATAACTCCCCATTCCCTGCCCCCTCCGCAGCCCCTGGCAACCACCTTCTGCCTCTGTGAGTGAGACTACTCTAAGTACTTCATATTGAGTACTTTATGTTAAGTACTTCATATCAAATGAAATCACACAGTGTTTGTCCTCAGGGTGTGGCTTACTTCCCTTGGCTTCATATCTTCCAGGTTCACATCAAATGAATGTTTAAGAGAAACTCAAGACATCAAACATTCCCCTGTGGCCACCTCCAGAGCCTGAGTCACAGAGCACAAGATTACTCTGCAGCCGGACTACTGTCTCCCTTTTCTACCCTGGCCTCCCCACAATTAGCTTTCTACAGAGCTGCCGCAGTGGTCTTCGAAGCCTGAAATCAGAACTTGCATCACTCTTCAATGGTTTCCCATTGCGCTTAGGATAAATCCAAACTCCTTGCAAAGCCCTGCAGCACCGGACCCCTGCCTGCCTCTCCAACATCATCCTCCCCGTAACTCTAGCCCCACTGTCCTCGAAGCTTCTGGAACATTGTACAATTGTCCCTGCCTCAGTCTCCTCCTGTGGCTCATCCCTCAGGTGTCAGCCTGAACAACACCTCCTTGGAGAAGCCCTCCCTGACCACCTCTGTCCTTGATCATGCTGCCCCGAGGACTCCCACACAGCCCCAGCTGCTCTCTGTGAACACTTCTGTGGTTGGCTGACTTGTCAACTACGCCCCCCTCGTAGGACTGTGGGGGCGCAAGGGCAAGACAGGTCTGCCTGGTGATGCCGGGTTCCCAAATTCCCAGTACAATGCGTGGCACACAGCTGGTGCTCAGTAAACACTTCTTGAATGCAAGAATGTGCTTGAATCCTGCTCAGCTGGGACATGAGGACATTAACCCATGCCTCCCAGCACTGGGGGGAGCTCGCAGGAGACAACGAATGAGTGAGTGCAAAGGTCCGGCACAGAGACCAGGCACAGCAGCACAGCGTATGTGGGAGCTGTTCAACTTTGCTTTGAGAAAAACCAGATGAGATGTGGGGAGACAATTTCTGCCAGAAACTCTCTGCCTTAGGCCGGGCGCGGCGGCTCACGCCTGTAATCCCGGCACTCTGGGAGGCCGAGGCGGGCGGATCGCTCAAGGTCAGGAGTTCGAGACCAGCCTGAGCAAAGAGTGAGACCCTGTCTCTACTAAAAATAGAAAGAAATTAATTGGCCAACTAAAAATATATATAGAAAAAAATTAGCCGGGCATGGTGGCGCATGCCTGTAGTCCCAGCTACTCGGGAGGCTGAGGCAGGAGCATGGCTTGAGCCCAGGAGTTTGAGGTTGCTGTGAGTTAGGCTGACGCCACGGCACTCTAGCCCGGGCAGAGAGAGAGACTCTGTCTCAAAAAAAAAAAAAAAAAAATAGAAAAGAAACTGTCTGCCTTGAGGGAACACCAGAAACTCCCTCAGGCCCACCTCCTCCCCCCTCCAGGAGACAACTCACCTGGGACCAGGCTCCTGTCCGCCACTGGGCTGGGCAGGGCACACGGAGGCAGGGCCGCCGAGCCTCAGGCCGGTCCCCAGGGCAGGCCTTGGCCGGCATGGCCTTATGGGTGCCATTGGAGAGGGGCAGCAGGCACTGTACCCCCCGAGCCTGCACCCCCAGCTTCCCGCAGCTCCGGCTGCAGGGGCTCCACTCTTCCGTCACCCACCTGGAGACAGACAGGGTGGGAGGAGGAAGGAAGTGAGACCAAGGAGACACTTCCTCCCAGGGGCCACCTCCCACCCCTAGACAGCTACAGGCGGGAGCTAGAGAGTGTGTGTGGACTTCAGAACACTTGAGGCCCATGACGACTGTCCACCTGGCTGTGTGGCCTCAGGGAGGTCACTACTCTTTCCTGAAAAACAGGTACGAAGCATACTTAAATGCTGGCACCATGCTGTCCTTGGGCAAGCTAGAAACCCCTCTGAGCCATGGTTACCCCATCTTGACATCAGGATGTCTCAACACCCCATAAATATTTGTGTGCCTACCGTGTGCAGGCTACTGGGTGCTGGGTGCTGGGTGCTGAGTGCTGGGTGCAGTGCATGGGACAAACCAAAGCCACACTTTCATCGTATATCCCCCTAACCTCCCATGGGGCTCTTGGTACAAGAGCACTATTACTGTCACCATCATCACCCATAAAGCTTCAGCACCGAACTGCTACACTGGCAGCCAGCCAAGTGTCTTTTAGACACCACAGAGCAACTTCCAACAGCCTCTTAAGCAGACACCTGTTGGATGAGTTAGACAAAAGCAAAACTGCTCTGGTGGAGGTGGAGGGAGGGGACACCCCAACTCCTACTCCCTGTCGGTTCCTCTGATAGAAACCAGGGCTCTTTCAATCCCTTCCTGCAGAGACCAAAACAAAACCTCAGGGTGGGGGTCACCCGCCCAGCATCTCAGGCAGAGTTCACCCCACACGCTCTGCGGTCACACACATTGGTGGGGAAAGGAGAGGAACAGCATGAAGAAACACGCAAAAGAGAAGCCTCGAGGGTGGTTATGGAGCTGTCCTGGCAGAGGAGGGGTGGGTTATGACACCTGGTCTGGGCACAGGGAGGCCACCAGCTCCTGCTCTGGTCCCTGGTCCCACGTCCAGGCCTGGGGCTCCCAGGAACTGCTGTCAGTCAGCAAGACCCAGTCAGCCCCTGTCCCCACAGGGAGGACCCCGGGGAAGCAGGGATGGACGAGACCCTCTGCGGTTTCCTACCGGCCAGCCACCCTCAGCCTCAGCCTGTCCGGGGGTGCCAGGGGAGCCTCGTGGAGGCCAAGGACGTCCTGGCACCAGCTCTGCAACAGGCTGAGGCCTGACCTTGAATCCTCCACAAGTCACAGCTCTCTCCTCCCCGAAGGCTCCTCCACATAATGCCAAGAACATGACCTTGTGCTCAGAGTGTGCCCCAGGCCGGGGAATCAAAATCAGGGGCTGGACCACAGCCGAGGGCTGGCAAGCCAGGCGGGTCCCTGGCCTGCTGAGAACCGGGCAGGGAGGAGGCAGTGGACAGCATCCTGGCCTGGACCCAGAGCACGGAAGCACTGGAATCCACCTTGCCTCTATGGGCCCCCCGGATTACCGAGGAAAGCTGTGTCCCCACACCGGGCCTCAGTTTACCATCTGTAAAAGAATGCTGGGAAGGGCAGAAAAAAGAAGCCTCTTCTTTCTGATGGACGGGCACGCAGGGTGGGCGGTGGGAGCCCTGGCTGCAGGGCTGTGTCTCCACCAGCCGGTGCTCGGAGAAGCCAGCTCAGCGGCCCTCCTCCTCCTCCAGGGGCCAGGACAACACACAGGACCAAACTCCTCGTCCCTCCCCAGGAGCACTCACGCAGGCTGGGGGCAGGGGTGCTGGTTGCAGCGCCGGCGGATGGGCTTGGGCCTCTTCTTGTGGTCACACAGGTGCCGCTGCACCATGTGGTGGTCACGTCTGCGCCGGCAGCCGTATTTGGTGAACTGGAGCCCTGTGGGAGGGCAGGCTGCCATGGGCCTGGTCTGCCAGGGCCTCAGGGGCGATGTCCTGGGGGAGCCTTGAGGGCCACTCCCACCTCCCTGTGTGCCTCTGCACGCCCACCTGCCCATCGCTTGCCGAGGGACGCCTTCCTGACAGCCCCGTCTCACTGTGGGGAAGTGACTCTGCATGGCGGCCTGTCCCCACGGTGGGCGAGCTCATAGGGCAGACGCCCTGCCCTGGGGACCACTCTAGCACCCCAGCTCCATCCTATGTGCCCGGCCCAAAGCAGCTTCCACACACTAGAGATCTCCAAAGAGAAACTGAGGCATGACCAAGGACATGTCAAATGGACCCCCCGATTACCAAGGAAAGCTGTGGCCTCCCACTGGGCCTCAGTTTCCCATCCAATCTTAGTCCCCCATCCCCACCCCTCGAGAGGCCCTGAGAGTCGGGAGAGCCAGTACCTCCCCCACAGGCCTTGGTGCAGGGCGCCCAGCTCTTGAGCGCCCACTCGTAGGTGTCCGTCTCCTCCAGGAGCACGTTGTTGCTCCCAATAAGGGGCAGCAGGTCCTCATGGATGACGTACTTGTAGGCCAGGCTGCTGCGGGGGCCGCCCTCAGCTGGGGGGAGCACCTGAGGGGAAGCAGGATGCCGCACAGGACCGGAGAGAGAAGTAAGGCCAGGGTGGGGTGGGGAGGAGGGCTAGAGAAGGCTGTGGGGTCAGAACAGAACCAGAGAATGCTGGGATGTGGTCTCGCCGAGCATGGCTGGTGGGGGAAGCATTCAGACCAGCGGCCACGTGACAAACTCAGGCTAAACACTTGCTGAGAGCAGTGGCGGGCCTGTGAACACCCTTCCCTTCCACTTGCCTAAGTTCTAATGGGGGCAAGAGCTGCACCTGCCAGTCGGTTCCACTTGCTAGAGCGTCACATGGCCTGGCTCTGCAGGACAGTCAACGGGCACAGTCTTGGTGCTGGGCCCTCACCAGAGACATGATTTGCAAGATTTTCTCTCGTCCTGCACGTGGTCTCTTCACTTCAATAATGTCATTTGATGCATAGAAGTTTTCAGTCTTGATAAAGTCTAAATTACCTATTTTCTCTTTTGGTAAGAATCCAAGGTCATAAAGATTTACCCCTGTTTTCTTCTATGAGTTCTATGGTTTTAGCTCTTATATTTAGGCCTTTGATCTACTTTGAGTTAAGTTTTACAGATGGTGTGAGGCAGGGGTTCAACTTCATTCTTCTGCATGTTTATATCCAATTGTCCCAGGACCGTGTCTTGAAGAGACTGTCCTTTCTCCACAAATGGCCTTGGTATTCAAATCAGCTGGTCATAAATGCATGGGTGGTCAATACATGTAAGGCAAATGGAAAATATGGCTTGGATTGAATTAACACGCTGACACCAACAGGCCTCACAGCCTGACCTCCAGGAGCTCCCCAACTGGTGAGGGTGACACAAGAACCTGCCACAGCCAGGGCCAAATATGGAGCTCTTCGTGGTCCGGTCTGCTGGGTTAACAATCCCTGCTCCACAAGCCCTGGCTGATGGTTTAGGAAGTAAGGTGTGGGTAGAGATGGGCCCAGCCAGGACAGTGGCCCTGTCCTCTTCTCAGGAGGCTGGCACCCCTGGGTCAGCTGCCTTAAAGGCCCAAGGATGCCACTCATAGACTCGGTTGCTGGCCATGCCATGACACGTGCTGACTCTACATGGTGCCAGGGTGACATGGGGAGCCAGCCTGCCCCTGCTGACACTTCCCACCAGTCCCCATTTCTAACCCTGCGTTAAGGAGAACAGACTCCCCGTGTGTGGCGTCTGGGGTCTGACAGCGAGGAGACAACCCTTTCCTTTTCCCCTCCTCACTTGCCATCCTGCCAGCTTTTAAGCACAGAAGAGGAGCTGACCCCAGGAAGGAGGGGGCGCCTTGGCCTTCCAAAAAGGTGGTTTCCACCAGGCCCCCTCCAGCTCAGCGACAGAGGTGGCAGCTAGAGGGACAAGGGAGCAGGCAGGGGCCACCACATGGAGTGTAGCTCACCAGGACAGTGATGGCCTCGGGCAGGGGCCCACTGGTCTTGAGGCTCTCCTTGGAGTCCTCCACTGCGTCCTCCCACTCCAGGCCCATGGCGGTGAAGGTCCGGCTTGTGGCTCCCTTGCCCTTGGGGTTGAGGATGAAGCTGCCCGTCACCTGGTTCTTCACCACTGGCCGGTGGGGCGAGAGGGTCACAGCAATTTCTACTCCCCTCCACAGGGGGCCATGAATATGACATTCAAGGCCTTCCCAGTGGGCCCATCGGGACTCCCCTGTCTACCTGCCACTCCTCCCCACCTGAGCCCTTCTCACTCAAACAGGTCTATACACTGTCTCGCTTCTACCCCTTGAATCTGGGCTTGGCCCTGTGACTTGGACCAATGGAATATTGGAAAACATGATGCAAGCACAGACTTGAAAAGTGTTTGCACACTGGGGCTTGCCCTGTCTTGTTACTCTTGAGGAATAGGACATACGCCATGTGAATAACGCCACATTACCCTGTTGAGGACATGGCCCTGTTACTTGCATAACCCCAACTGACAGCCAGTACCAACCACCAGACATGTGAGTTAGGCTATCCTAGACCAACAGCTCCCAACAGACCTACCAACTGACAACACTGGCATGAGTCCATCCAGCCAGATGAGCAGAAGAACCGACTAGCAGAGCCCAGCCCAAACTGATGACCTACAGACCCAGGAGTTAATGAACAATCATTTGAAGCCACTAAGTTTTGGGGTGGTATGTTATGCTGTGAAAGCTGACCTGTACACTCTATAAAAATGGTCTACCATCAAAAGCCATCTGTGTGCACAAGAAATTATTAACTGTGGTTGCCCTCAGGGGACAAGAGTGGAAGAGAGACTCTTTACCCCTTTTAGACATTCTGATATTCAAACCATGGAATGGGTTACCTATTCAACGCAAATTAGAAAACACATTAGGCTAGGCATGGTGGCTTACATCCCAGCACTTTGGGATGCTGAGAGGATCCCTTGAGTCCAGGAGTTTAAGACCAACCTGGGCAACATAGTGAGACCCTGTCTCTACAAAAACCAGAAAAAATTAGCTGGGCATGGTAGCATGCGCCTATAGTCCTAGCTATTCAGGAAGCTAATCCCAGGAGTTCGAGGTTATAGCGAGCTATGATTGGGCCACTGCACTCTAGCCCAGGCAACAGCGAAACAAGTCATCTAAAAAAAAAAGAAAGAAAGAAAGAAAAGAAAGAGAAAAGGAAAGGAAAGGAAAGGAAAGAAAAAGGGGTTCTCTATCCATTATTTAAGTTTGTGAAATTCCCTCTACGCTAGAATCTCGCCCTCTGCTGGCCTGGCTCCCCCAAATCGGGGGCCAGGGCCAGGCCCCGCTGCCCTCTCCCCATACCCCAGCACTCACCGATGTGGTGGGGAGCCTTCTCCAGGGCCTCAATCTGGATATGCCTGGCACCCGCCGGGATCTGCACCAGTTTGGCTGCTGCCACACAGGATCCGGAAGAGCAATGAGCATCCTGAGCTGGAGGCCCCACTGCCAGCACCCCCACTCCCCACCAGCTACCCAGGAACATCCCATTTGATCACTGCACCTCCGAACCTTTGTCTCCTCATTTGTAAACCAGGGATGGGACCTTCTCCACAGGGTGCTGGGAGGATCAAATGACATGCTCTAGCTTAACCTGCCCTGTAACTTTTAAGATCCTCTGTGAGTGTGAAAGTCACTATTATTTCCCACTTCTGTGACCCTCTTCTTCCCTCACTTCTACCCCTTCTCCTCCTGTCTGTTCCTCTGGCTTTCTCTCCTCTTCTTTCTTCCCATGCCTTAAGCTACTTGCTATTGAAAGGATTTAGATGAAACGGGCCATGAAGATCCCACAAGACTGTCCTAAGCCCCCGTGGCCATCGCTTTCCAAGGCCTGAAAACAAGCCTTTCTTGGAGGCACCAACCTTCCCCCTTCACAATGAAAGGCGAGGCACAACTGCAATATCCCAAAGGAAAAATAGATCCAGTTCATACTGAAGTGTAAAGGACTAATATCTGGCCCTTTTCTCCAGCAAATTTGGTCAGATTTGAGGTGGAGATGAAAGTCAAGGAACTCAAAGATCCTAGGAGTTCAAAGTAAGAGGTGTCACAGGTTTACAAAAAAATGTAAGAGAGGAAAAGAAAATTATCAGTCCAGTCTTGGCTACCGTTTCAACCCTGTCTGACCCCTCCCGCCCAGTAAGAGCCTTAGACCCAAAGAGATGGCTGAGCTCTCATCTTATCACATTGCCTGGCAGAAAAAATGCTTCTTGGCCACAAACTCAGGCAGCAGCATGCCCAGGAGATGAGGTGACCAGCAGCAGCTTCCAGCTCAGCAGCCCTGGGCAGCCCAGGAAGGTCCGGAAGTCAGGCTCCAGGGCCCCTCCCCCCACCCTGGGCCGTGGCACGGTTCACGGAGGAAGGGCCTGTCAGAGGGGCGGCCAGGACCCCAGTCACCCCCCATTGCCCAGCCCACCCAGCTCACCTGCCTGCTTGGAGGCCTTGCCCAGTGTGCCCTTCACAGTCCTGCAGTGTGAGTTGTCACCGCCACAGACTCCGCACTTGTCATCGGCCTTCATGGACCCCACCTCCTTGTCACAGCCGACAGGCTGAGACCAGAGGGGAGGTCAGTTGGAGGAGGTTCCCCTACTCCCACCGCTACCCCAGGCAGCAGCCCCTGGCCCCTGCCCCCTTCCCGGGAGAGGAAGCCTGGCCCAAGAGGTGTCCCTGGCCAGGCTCTGGCACAAATCTGCCATGTGACTTGGGTGAGGCCTTAAACCTGGCGTGGTAAGGATTCTTGCCACCTCCTCTTTCCTCAACGGGGCTGGGCGGCAAGGCCATGTTGAGGGCCAAAGCGTGTCATGAGTGAGGCAGGTGAGGCAATGCTTGTCTTCCTGGGGGCAGGAGGGGCCACGGCATAGCCCCCCAGTCTCCCTGTGCCAGCAGGGGGTGGGCAGCCCGCAGGGGCACCCACCACACACTCGCCGCGGGCACAGACGCTGTACGGGTCCCGGTAGCTGCAGCGTGTCCCATCGTGGACCACTTGATTCATGAACACCACGTCCCCCGTGTCCGCTGACTGGCAGATCAGCTCACATTTCTGGGCATCTGTGGGGAGAGGGACCACACTAAGCCCCCGGCTAGGCTCGGAGCAAGCAGGCTGGCCAGGAAGCCCCGGGGGCCAGCTATGGGCAGCGAGGGAGCAGTGGGTGTGGAGTAGGGGCTTAAAATCCCTGCTGTGGCACTTATAATCAGCTGTGTGACCTTGGGCAAATGATCTGACCTCTCTGAGCTTTGGTTCTCTATTTTTATTAGGCCTGATCAGTGAAATGCCACATCAGGTTATTGGAAAAAAATCAAGTGATAAAATAATAACAATAAGCCAACAATTAGTGAATGCTTACTAGGTAGGCATCAACTATTTCTAAAACCTTTACATGCCCTTAAAATACAACTTTAAATGCTTTTCATGTGAATTAACTCATTTAACCCTCTCAACATCCCAATGAAGTAGGTTCTAGCATTACAGAGGAGGAAACTGAGGACCAGAGAGGTTAAGGAACTTGTTCAAGGCTGCACAGCCTTACAGCAAGTAGGTCAGCCAGGATTCTAATCCAGGCAGTCTGGCTTTAACCCTGCTCTGACCTCTACAACAGTTCCCTGGGCACATGCATGACGGTGTACTTTAACATGTTCACAAACATTAGAAGGCTGCATGAAAGAAAGGCAGAACAGTGGTCTCCTGGTTTGCAAAATGGAGCAGCAGTCAGAGAGGGAAGGGGTCCTTTCTGGTTCTAACAAACGATTTCTTCTCTATCTGGGCTATAGATGTCCTAATAAGGAGGTTCCAGAGAACATATAAACACTTACTGTGCTTCTTAGAAAAAGGGAGGTTGGGGGCTTAGCTAATTTCCTGGAATTTGTCTAAGAGTCCTGGGAAAAGCCCAAAGTCCAGTTATCCCATAGGTCTCCCAACCACTCCCCTGCCCACACTGTGTTTGCTCCTTTGCTTTCTGAACAGATCTGGAAGGCTTTCAAAGCAAGCCTCCCTCAGCCAGTTTCCAAGGGGCCTGTCTGGCTCCCTGCTCCTGGTGCCTCGGCTCCCAGGACAGCTGCTGACTCCCAGCCTCCCGCACGCAGGACTGAAATCCAGAGCCACAACCTTCAGGATCACCTTGGATCTCATGCACGGAGCCGGATTCCTAGTGGGACCTCGGCCTGGCGGGGGTTCCACCCTCCAGAAGACAGGCAGGCTCCTGCCCGGCGGGCCCAGGCAGGCAGGGCTCTGGCAGCCAACAGGGCAAGGCAGTGGTGAGCTCCCCAGCGTGGGAAGAATCCAAGCAGAGATAAGACACCCCCCTGCAGGGATACTCTGGGGGTGGGTCTGGCAATGACAGGCCTCTGAGGTCCCTTCCAACATGATGACTCTGTCATTCTAAACATGAGCTGAAGAGCTTACAGTCCTGGGGCCAACCCCAGGCTCAGGGGAGGAAAGGCCACCAATAACGGGTGCGAAGGGGCCGAGGGCTGCATGGTAGGGAGTGAGCGTCTGTCCATGGAGGGTCACAAGGAGGCAGAGAGGAGACAGGTGGGGTCAGAGGACTGTTGGGGCCCTTCCAACCTGAGGCTCTAAGATGCCATGAGTCCCAGCCCTTTGCCAGACGCACTGCTGCCCCGGGACCCATCACTGGACATGCTTGAAAACAGACGGGAACTGGCACCAGCGTGGTCCCCAAATTCAGACCTTCTGCCTGAGCCCTGTGGCCTGTGTCTGTCCCAGGGTGGGCTGGAGTGGTCAGTGAGAGGGGCCCACAGGCTCCCCTCTGCCTGCCTTTCAAAATCACCCTCAGCGACTGCTGAAATGGCACCCCAGGCAGAAAAACCTAAAAACATGGCATTGATAGGACCAAGCTTCTCAGGACATTGATCATGTAAAGCAAAGGGCGCCCACACCTGTACATTTCGTTTCCGTGCAGGTAAGGACAGATGTCTGAAAGGTGGCCAACCTTAAAAGCCAACACCGCTGCTGGCCCCCGAAGCACCTCTGGGTGAAGAGCCCCTTCCTCAAGACACTTGACACTATTGCATCTGCCAGAAAACTGTCATCATAAGCACACAAATCAGAGGTGGCCTTGATGGGGACGTTGGCCCCAGAGATGTGCAATGTGCAGGCCTGAACAGGGTATGTGCCTTCTGGCACCCCCACTGTCCCTCACCTTCGCTGGCAGGTGCAGACGGGGGAGGTCCTGCCTGGGCACACACAGCCCCGGCAGCTGCCCAAAGACACAGGGAGGGGAGGGGGGCAGGGCCCGCTCACCGTCGTCAGGCTCGTAGGGGACCCAGCTGTGCTTGGCGTTCTGGTGGGTGTAGTAGGAGTTGCGCTTGGCACACTGCTGGGCCCGGAAGTCCTCGTAGGGCCCAGGGCACTCCTCGCTGTTGCACACCTGGTACTCGAACGTGGGCCCTGCGCACGGGCGGCCTCCGTAGGCTGGGCTGTGGCAGGCACAGACACAGGGGTGACCATGCTGGCTGGGAGTGCTAGGGGGGCCAGGCTCCCCCACGGCCACGGCTCAGCCTTCAGTGCTCAGCCTTCAGCGTGACGACGGCCACCGCTAACCTGCACGCCAGGGCCGGGGCTGCTGAGCTCAGCCTCCCAGATCCCTCCTCCTCCCTGGCTGCCCCACCTTCAGGCACACGCCACTACTCTGCTGTGTGTGGGTGTGTGAGACAGACAGACAGACAGACAGACACGGGGAATGGCCAACCCTCTCCAACTGGGCCAGAAGACAAATCAGTCTTGCTCACCTTTGCACAGCCCTTCAAGTGAACCTGGCACACAGTAGGCACTCAATAAATGACTCACCTACTGCTATTCACATCCACTTCCATTTAATACCATACTAAACTAAGGAGTGGGAAAAGAAACACGGATTTGGAATCAGAAGAGCCGGATTCCCGCCCCTACTATGCAACCTTGGCCAGGTCCCTGGCTGTGCCTTAATTTCCCTTTGGAGGGAGGGGGTGTAATCCCTGTGATTTTACCTGCCTCTTGGTACATCTGTGAGAAATAACAAGGAGTAATGGAATCTATATTCTCTTCTCTTGTAACCCAAGAGGACTGCCTCA